>ML275254.1:0-87176 GCA_005239495.1 Nicotiana undulata | reverse complement strand
TGTTCTTAATATTCTCCGTACTATGAGTAATTGGTGATTTAGAAGTGATACCTTGATGTTGTTTCATGACGTGGGGAGTTATTGCGTCATTTGTTTCAGTTGAGGCTTTTACTGTTGAAACTGTATTTCTGGTGCGAGGTTGGTTGTAGCTGAGACCCTTGCCGGGCATTTGTTGAGTTATTAATTGATGATTTCTCCTTGTCGGGATGATAGAATTTTATTGAGTATTCCCATACACTTGAGACTTCTTATTGTTTATTTTTACATTATATTGTTGCCTTTTTATTATTTATCACACGAGGGGACATGTCGTGCTGATTGTTTGTTATTTATCACACGAGGGGATATGCCGTAGTGATCGTTTATTATTTATCGCAAGAGGGGACATGCCGTGCTGATTGTTTGTTATTTATCACACGAGGGGACATGCCATGTTGGTCGTTTATTATTTATCGCACGATGGGACATGCCGTGCCGATTGTTTATTATTTATCCCCACGAGGGGACATGCCGTGTTGATCATTGAGTATTTATTGCAGGAGGGGACATTCCGTACCGAGTGTTACTATATACGCACGAGGGGACATTTCGTGCCGAGTGATCGTGAGGTTATGCACGAGGGGACATGCCGTTCCTTTTGCTGTTCATTATCTGTTTTGAGAAGTTAAATTCCTGCTTTTACTTTTACATTTCGGTTATTACCCTGTTCTACGGTGCTAGCATTTTTTTGCCCCTTTTACCCCCAGCATGTTCTCCCCGTATCTGTCTTACTTGCTTATTTCCGTCGATATTTTCCTGTTATTATATAGAATCGCACAAGTACATATATTGTTGTCGGTCCTAGCCTCGTCACTACTTCGCCGAGGTTAGGCTCGGCACTTACTCCCTACATGGGGTCGGTTGTACTGATGCTACACCTGCACTTCTTTATGTTGTGTAGACTACGCAGCCAGACCCGGTGGTCACTGACGCTCGGAGCATCCCATCTGTTCATATAGGGGACATCGAGGTAGACCCGCATACGTTCGTGGGCCTTGGCGTCACCTTCTACTCTTCACTTTCAGCTCTGTCTTATTTGATAGTTCAAAGACAGTCCTATGTACTTATTTTTAGACCTTTGTTTTAGTAATCTCTTAGACAGTTCGTGAGTATGTGACACCAGTTATGGGATTTATATATGGGTTTTATTTCGAAGTTGCTATATTATTTTTGGTAATTTGTTAACCTTCATATTGTGGGCCATCGATGCCTTAGTTATCTTGTTTGTTTTAGTTGTTAATGAGTTATTTTTAGTTCAAACGTTGGCTTGTCTAGCGGGTTCAACGTTAGATACAGTCATGGTCCGAAGGTGGGATTTTGGGTCGTGACAAGTTGGTATCAGAGACCTAGGTTTCTTAGGTCTCACAACTCACGGACAAACTTGGTAGAGTCTGAGGGATCAGTACGGAGATGTCTGTACTTATCCCCCAGAGGTTTCAAAGTTAGGAAAAAACTTAACATCTTTCCTTCTCTGTCGTGCCAGTTGAATTCTGAATGCTAATTGAGTCTCGATTTTACTCTCTCGCAGATGTCGAGAACGCGCGCTTCCTCATCGACCGACCAGCAGCCTGATCCTCCTATTGCAGCTCCTACGAAGGGCAGAGGTCGAGGCCGTGCTAGAGGTCGAGGCAGAGCTAGAGCAGCAGGTCCGGTAGAGGACCCACAGGTAGACTTTGCCGGTGAGGTTCCTACTCAGACAGTTCCGATTGGACCAGCTCAGGTCCCAGAGGGGTTCATTTCCACCCCAGTGCTCCAGGACGCTCTAGTTCGCTTAGTGGGACTCATGGAGAGCGTAGCTCAGGTCGGTCTTCTTCCTACTGCACCAGCTAGATCTCAGGCTGGGGGAGGGACCCAGACTCCTGCTGTTCATACGCCAGAGCAGTTTTCCACTCAGTTCCAGACTCCGATACCTCAGACAGCCGGAGTAGTTCAGCCTGGTATTGTGGCACCAGCAGTTGAGAGATCAGCCATGTCAGCAGACGCTCTGTGGAGGTTGGATTGGTTCACCAAGTTATTCACTACTAGATTTACTGGTGCACCATCAGAGGATCCCCATGACTATTTAGACAGCTGCTATGAGGTTCTTCGGAACATGGTCATTGTGGTGTCCAATGGAGTTGATTTTGCTACATTTCGTCTTTCTGGCACCGCCAAGACTTGGTGGAGAGATTACTGCTTGACCAGACCAGCTGGGTCTGCACCTCTAACTTGGGCTCAGTTCTCCGAGTTGTTCTTGGGGAAGTTCCTTCTAGTTACTCAAAGAGAGGACCTTCGGAGGCAGTTTGAGCATTTGCATCAAGGCTCCATGTCCGTCACTCAGTACGAGACCAGGTTCATTACTCTGGCCAGGCAGGCCATTATGATACTCCCCACTGATCGGGAGAGAGTTCGGAGATTTATTGAGGGTCTAGCCCAGCCCATCAGACTTCAGATGGCAAGAGAGACGGGTACTGATATCTCCTTTCAAGATGCAGCCGATGTGGCCAGACGCATTGAGATGGTATTATCCCAGGGTGGTGGTCAAGGGTCTGACAAGAGACCCCGTCATTTCGGCCGTTTCAGTGGTGCCTCATCTGGAGGCAGAGATTCCTTTGGCAGAGGTCATCCCCCTAGGCCTTATCAGTTGGCACTCCATGTATCCCGCAGTGCACCTTCAGCTCCAATCAGTACGCCGTCGATTCAAAGCTATCAGGGTGGTCATTATGGTCGTCACGGAAATTTCCAGGGTCAGTATTCTCAGCAGCCGAAGTCTTGCTTCACTTGCGGTGGTATGGGTCATATTTCCAGGTTTTACCCCCGAGGTTTTGGTGGTTCTCAGTATCAGGGTTCCCGTGCCATAGTTTCCGCATCAGGTGCACCCTCACCCCCTCAGCCAGCTAGGGGTGGTGGTAGTTGTGCTAGAGGTGGAGGTCAGACTCATAGAGGTGGAGGGAAGGCCATGAGGGGTAGAGGTCAGCGCGTAGCAGGTAGATCCAGAGATGTACAGGTTGGAGGGGCTCAGCCCCGGTGTTATGCCTTTCCTGCTCGTCCAGATGCTGAGGCTTCTGATGTAGTTATTACAGGTACGGTTTAAGTTTGGAGCCGAGATGCTTCGGTGTTATTCAATCCGGGTTCTACATTCTCCTATGTGTCTTCATATTTTTCCCCTTATTTAAGTATGCCCCGTGATTCCGTGAGTACTGCTATACATGTGTCTACATCGGTGGGTGATTCTATAGTGGTAGATTGAGTCTACCATGCTTGCGTAGTAGTTATTGGTGGTCTGGAGACTCAGGTTGATCTTTTGCTTCTTGATATGGTTGACTTTGATGTTATATTGGGGATGGATTGGCTATCTCCCTATCATGCTATTATGGACTATCATGCCAAGACAGTGACCTTGGCCTTGCCAGGTGTGCCTCGTTTAGAGTGGAGAGGGACTCCTAGTCATTCTTCTGGTAGAGTTATTTCTTATATGAAGGCTCGGCGCATGGTCGAGAAGGGTTTTTTTGGCCTATTTGGCCTATGTTCGTGATTCTAGTGTTGTGGTCCCTTCTATAGAGTTCGTGCCCGTGGTTCGTGAGTTTCCAGAGGTATTCCTTACTGACCTGCCGGGTATGCCACCCGACAGGGATATTGATTTTTGTATTGAGCTAGCTGAGGGCACTCAGCCCATTTTTATTCCCCCGTATCGTATGGCTCCGCCAGAGTTGAAGGAATTAAAGGAGCAATTACAGGATTTGTTGGATAAAGGCTTCATCAGGCCTAGTGTTTCACCTTGGGGTGCTCTGGTATTGTTCGTAAAGAAGAAAGACGGCTCAATGAGGATGTGTATTGACTACCGGCAGTTGAATAAGGTTACTATCAAGAACAAGTATCCTTTGCCGGGGATTGATGATTTATTTGATCAACTTCAGGGTGCTACGGTATTCTCTAAGATAGACTTGAGGTATGGTTATCATCAGCTGAGGATCAGGGCGTCTGATGTGCCCAAGACAGCTTTTCGCACTCGTTTTGGGCATTATGAGTTTTTGGTCATGTCGTTTCAGTTGACTAATGCCCCTGCTGCTTTTATGGAGTTGATAAATCGGGTATTCAAGCCTTATTTGGACTCGTTCGTGATTGTTCATTGACGATATTTTGATATACTCTCGCATTCGAGAGGAGCATGCGTAGCACCTTAGAGTCGTCCTCCAGACTCTGAGGGATCGGCAGGTTTATGCCAAGTTCTCTAAGTGTGAATTCTGGTTGAGTTATGTGGCATTCTTGGTTCACGTTGTATCGGCAGAGGGCATTCACGTGGTTCCGAAGCAGGTTTCAGCAGTTAGAGATTGGCCTAGGCCCACTTCAGCCACAGAGATTCAAAGTTTCTTAGGCCTCGCAGGCTATTATCGCCGGTTTGTGGAGGGGTTTTCATCTATAGAAGCCCCTATGACTAAGTTGACACAGAAGAGTGTTCATTTCAGATGGTCTGAGGAGTGTGAAGCAAGCTTTCAGAAGCTCAAGACAGCATTGACCATAGAACCAGTGTTGGTATTTCCCACAGGTTCAGGTTCTTATACCGTGTATTGTGATGCTTCGAGAGTTAGGCTTGGTGCAGTGTTGATGCAGGATTGGAAGGTTATAGCCTATGATTCACGTGAGTTGAATATTCATGAGAAGAACTATCCAGTCCATGATTTGGAACTTACAACTATTGTTCATGCCTTGAAGGTTTGGAGGCACTATTTGTATGGGGTACCGTGTGAGGTATTCACTCATCACAAGAGTTTACAATACTTTTTTAAGCAAAAGGAGTTGAATATGAGCCAGAGGAGGTTGTTAGAGTTGCTAAAGGATTATGATGTTACCATTCTCTATCACCCAGGAAAGGCCAATGTGGTGGCCGATGCTTTGAGCAGGAAGTCAGTCAGTATGGGTAGCTTAGCCTAATTTATCAGTTGGAGAGCGACCGTTGGCTTTGGATGTTCAGGCGTTGGCCAATCGATTTGTTAGATTAGAGGTTTCTGAGGCTGGCAGTGTGTTGGCCCACACCGTCGCTCGTCCTACATTGTATGATCGTATTCGCGCCAGGCAGTTTGATGATCGTCATTTGTGTGCTCTTAGAGATGCGGTTCAGCACAGACGTGCCAAGCAGGTCACAGTCGATTCTGAGGGAGTTTTGAGATTGCAGGGCCGTATATGTGTCCCTGATGTTGATGGCATTCGTGAGTTAATATTGCAGGAGGCACATAGTTCCCGGTATTCCATCCATCCGGGCGCCGCGAAGATGTATCAGGACTTGCGGCAGCATTATTGGTGGCATAGATGAAGAAGGATATTGTGGCTTATGTGGCTTGGTGCTTCAATTGTCATTAGGTTAAATATGAGCACTAGAGACCCGGTGGTTTGATGCAGCAGATTCAGCTTCCCGAGTGGAAGTGGGAGTGTATCACGATGGATTTTGTAGTTGGACTTTCACGGACCCATAGGATGGTTGATGCAGTATGGGTGGTTGTGGATAGGCTGACCAAGTCAGCACATTTTATTCCGGTGGCGGTTTCATCTTCAGCGAAGAAGTTAGCTCAGATCTATATGAGAGAGATTGTCAGATTGCACGGTGTGCCCTTATCTATCATATCAGACTGAGGTACCCAGTTTACCTCCCATTTCTGGAGAGTATTTCAGCGAGAGTTGGGCACACAGATTGAGTTGAGCACATCATTTCATCCCCAGACGGACGGGCAATCCGAGCGTACTATTCAGATTTTGGAGGATATGTTGCGAGCTTGTGTCATCGACTTTGGTGGTTCATGGGACTAGTTCTTGCCTTTAGCACAATTTTCCTACAACAACAGTTACCACTCGAGCATTCAAATGGCTCCGTATGAGGCGTTGTATGGTAGGCGATGTCGGTCTCTAGTCGGATGGTTTGAGCCCGGAGAGGCTAGATTATTGGGTTCTGAGTTAGTCCAGGATGCCTTGGAAAAGGTGAAGATTATTCAGGATAGGCTTCGCACAGCTCAGTCCAGGCAAAAGAGTTGTGCAGATCGCAGAGTTCGAGATTTGGCTTGCATGGTAGGAGACCAGGTGTTCCTTCGAGTGTCGCCTATGAAGGACGTGATGAGATTCGGAAAGAAGGGCAAGTTGAGCCCTAGGTATATTGGTCCATTTGAGATTTTAGACAAGGTAGGAGAGGTGGCCTACAGACTTGCCTTGCCACCGCATTTATCAGCAGTACATCCAGTGTTTCATGTATCCATGCTCCGGAAGTATATTGCAGATCCATCTCATGTTCTTGACTTCAGCGGTGTTCAGTTGGACAAGGATCTGACTTATGAGGAGGAATCTGTAGCTATATTAGATAGGCAGGTTTGTCAGTTGAGGTCGAAGAGTTATCCATTGGTCCGTGTTCAGTGGAGAGGTCAGCATGCCGAGCCAGCTACTTGGGAGTCTGAGTCCTATATGAGGAGTCGGTATCCCCATCTTTTCTCAGACTCGGGTACTTTTCTATATCCGTTCGAGGACGAACGTTTGTTTTAGAGGTGGAGATTGTGATGACCCAAAAGGTCATCCTAAGTAATTCTAGCTAAAACTGTGTTCTGAGGCCCCGAAAGCCTTCGTTAATCTCACCTCGGTGTGTGTGCGCAGCCCGGGCGTGTAGCTGTCTTTATGTTGAAATTTGATGAAAAATGGAATTTATGATAATTAAATGAATAAAGTTGACTATGGTCAACATTTGTGATAAACGGACCAGGAACCGTGATGTGACGGTCCCGGAAGGTCCGTAGTAAAATATGGGACTTGGGCGTATGCTTGGAATAGAATTCCGAGGTCCCAAGCCCGAGAAATGAATTTTTAAAGAAAATTAATTTCTGAAAATAATAATGGAATTTGAAAATGAATAATTATGTGAAAACCGTGTTACCGGGCCCGTATTATGGTTCCGGAGCCCGAAACAGGTTTATTATATGTTATTTGTCTTATTTGTGAAATTTGGTGTAAAACGGACATCAAATGACGTGTTACAGATCAAAAATGGGAAATTTAGAAGTTTATGAAGTTTGGGAAAAATTCTATGGATTTTGGAGTTTAATTCATTGTTTTTGATGTATTTTGGTGGTTTAATTATTTGAATAAGTCCGTAGGATGTTTATGAGGTTGTGTGTGTAATTGGTTTTGAGCCCCGAGGGCTCAGGTGAATTTCGGGTAGGCATCAGAGAGCAAAAAGTTAGAAAATCTGGTGTAATGTTGCTGAATTCTGGTGTCTGGTGTTTTTCGTCTCTGCGATCACAGCCCTTGCTCCGCGATCGCATCCCTTCAACCCGCGATCGCATAGTATGACGTCCCAGTGTTCCGCGATCGCAAATCTCTTCTTGCGATCGCATAGGGTCCGCTAAGCTATGCTCCGCGATCGCGACTCCTCTTTTGCGATCGCAGTGTGTTAGGACTAGACTCTCCGCGATCGCAGCCCTTTTCTTGCGATCGCGATGAACAAAATCGCCCAGTTAATTCCTTAAGTCAAAAAACAGAATACTATTACGGGATTATCACTTTTTCACAATCTTCTTCCTCTCCAAGACCCCATAGGCGATCCTCAAGCGAGTTTTCTTCCATAGCCACTTGGGTAAGTGATCCTAACTCTAATATCTACCATTTTCCTTCATCAATCACTAGAATCTAGGGCTAAAATCATGAAATCAAAGTAGGAATTAGGGATTTTAGGTAGAGTTGGGTTTTTGAGAATTTTGGGTGATTCAACCTCAATTTGGGGTCGAATCTTAAAACAAATTATATATTCTAACTCGTGGGGTTATGGGTGATCGGGTTATGATCCGAGCCTCGTGTTTAGACCAAGCGGGCTCGGGGTCAAATTTTGGAATCTTAGGAAGAACGTTTAGAAATTAGTAATTAGGCTATGGGTTAGATTTATTGAGCCATTATTGATATACTTGGGTTGATTATGTGTAGATAATACCGTTCTAGAGTCGGATTCTAAAGGAAAGGCTGTGATTGAGGCTTGACTTGCATATTTGGAGCCGAGGTAAGTGTTTGGCCTAGCCTTAGCTTGAAGGATTAGGTATAGAGTCTTATTTGCTATGTGTAATTCATGTCCAACGTATAGGCGGGGTGACGAGTGCCTATATGTTGCGGTCAAGCATGACCGTGAGTCAATTGTGATGAATCGTAGTGTGTTCTTAATATTCTCCGTACTATGAGTAATTGGTGATTTAGAAGTGATACCTTGATGTTGTTTCATGACGTGGGGAGTTATTGTGTCATTTGTTTAAGTTGAGGCTTTTACTCTTGAAACTGTATTTCTTATGTGAGGTTGGTTGTAGCTGAGACCATTGTCGGGCATTTGTTGAGTTATTAATTGATGATTTCTCCTTGCCGGGACGATAGAATTTTATTGAGTATTCCCATACACTTGAGACTTCTTATTATTTATTTTTACATTATATTGTTGCCTTTTTATTATTTATCGCATGAGGGGACATGCCGTGCTGATTGTTTGTTATTTATCACACGAGGGGACGTGCCGTGTTGATCGTTTATTATTTATCACACGAGGGGACATGTCGTGCTGATTGTTTGTTATTTATCACACGAGGGGACATGCCGTGTTGATCGTTTATTATTTATCACACGAGGGGACATGCCGTGCCGATTGTTTATTATTTATCACACGAGGGGACATGCCGTGTTGATCATTGAGTATTTATTGCATGAGGGGAAATTCCGTGCCTAGAGTTACTATATACGCACGAGGGGACATTCCGTGCCGAGTGATCGTGAGGTTATGCACGAGGGGACATGTCGTGCCTTTTGCTGTTCATTATCTGTTTTGAGAAGTTAAATTCCTACTTTTACTTTTACATTTCGGTTATTACCCTGTTCTACCGTGCTAGCATTTTGTTGCCCCTTTTACCCCCAGCATGTTCTCTCTGTATCTGTCTTACTAACTTATTTCCGTCGATATTTTCCTGTTATTATATAGAATCGCACAGGTACATATATTGTTGTCGGTCCTAGCCTCGTCACTACTTCGCCGAGGTTAGCCTCGGCACTTACTCAGTACATGGGGTCGGTTGTACTGATGCTACACCTGCACTTCTTTATGTTGTGCAGACTACACAGCCGAACCCGGTGGTCAATGACAGTCGGAGCA
The DNA here is from genome assembly GCA_005239495.1 of Nicotiana undulata. Classification (NCBI taxonomy): domain Eukaryota; kingdom Viridiplantae; phylum Streptophyta; class Magnoliopsida; order Solanales; family Solanaceae; genus Nicotiana; species Nicotiana undulata. The sequence goes on along the minus strand of ML275254.1, from coordinate 78,007 downwards.
TCCCATCGGTTCATACAGGGGACATCGAGGTAGACTCGCAGACGTTCGAGGGCCTTGGCGTCACCTTCTACTCTTCACTTTCAGCTCTGTCTTATTTGATAGTTCAAAGACAGTCCTATGTACTTATTTTCAGACCTTTGTTTTAGTAATCTCTTAGACAGTTCGTGAGTATGTGACACCAGTTCTGGGATTTGTATATGGGGTTTATTTCGAAATTACTATATTATTTTTGGTAATTTGTTAACCTTCATTTGAGGGCAATCGATGCCTTAGTTATCTTGTTCGTTTTAGTTTTTAATGAGTTTTATTTAGTTCAAACGTTGGCTTGTCTAGCGGGTTCAACGTTAGACGCAATCATGACCCGAAGGTGGGATTTCGGGTCGTGACACAATCGCAATTCCACCCTTGTCCTTTCTTAACATTTCACCCGTATTTCTTCTGTTGCGGCGCGCAACCCGATCCCATCTGTCAATCAAAATCATTTGTTGTGTTTCTGTTGCGGCGTGAAACCGATCCCACCAGAAAATCACATCACACCTTTATCACTTCTCACATATCACCCTTATCCCTCCTGTTGCGGTGCGCAACCCGATCTCACCAAAAAATCATATCTCATATCAACAATGACAATTCACAATTCATTCAGAGAAAATTTCAGCAATAGGAATACAACTTCTTTACAACTCACAATACGTATAAAAAGAAAATTGTGCCACAACAAACCTTACCAAACAAAGAATCATATACGATATTGCCACAACCTTTTTATTCAATTACATCACACCACAACTCCTTTTCATTGCTTGTTACACATCCTTTAGCATACACATTCATACTTTTGGATTCATTATCCTACTAGCATCAATTCACATAGTGTAGTAGTATGGGTATCACTAAAGACATGTATACTTCACGCTTCAACACAATTCGAACAACCAGTTGCACACATTCATACCAATATGTGTACCGTATGATCGGACACAACAAGGCGATTTTACCAAGATTAAAGTTAGCCATACATACCTGGAGTCGAGTTTCCCCTTTTTAATTTCTATTGCAATTCACCGAACCGCCTAGCACCGTCAATCTAGTTCACAATGTGGCATATTTACCTTAGAATTAGGAGTCTCGAATTCATTTGAGCATTTTATCAAATACTATGTGATCCCTTAGATTGACTAAACCCTTTTTAGTGAAAGATTACTCTACTTGCTTCCCTTTACTAGGTCATGGAAGATTATTCACATGCATGCAAGGTCCAAACTTTTAATCCTCAAGAACCAACCTATGTGTGTTTTATTCTTAGTTAAATTCCTAGAATTTGAGAAAAATAAGGTGAAGAATTACCTCTCATGATGAAGAAGGTGGCTACTACTCGATAAACTTCCTAGCCTGGGTAGAGATGGAGGACCAATTTGGGGAAGATGAGGACTTCTCTCTCTAGAACCCACTCTCACTTATCTCTATTTTATTTAGGAACCAGTTAAAATGAAAGGGGGCAGGGGTTAAATGAAACTAGGGTCGGGTATAAAAATCTAGAAAATTAAAAGACTGTGTCGAATATGCGGTCAGGAATGCGATTGCATTCCTGACATGCGGTCCGCATATTGGACTACAGAATGGCCCTCAAGTGGGCCAAAATTTTAAAACAATCTACCCGGGTATGCGACCACTATACGGTCCGCATACTCGTTATGGGATCGCATAGTGCGTCGCATAACACCCCTCTCAAAAACTCAAAGGTAATAATGCGACAGCTATGCGATTTGCAGAACCGAAATACGGTCGCAGATTGGACCGCATAGTTGTCCTTCAGTTTGGCAGTGATCTCCTTGTGTATGCGACCACTATGCGGTCCGCATACACGTTATGCGATCGCATAGTGCGTCACATAACACCCAATTTCTGGGAAATTTAGTTCCTTAGCTTCCGGGGTACTTTTTGTTCAAATTAGGTCCGTTTTAGGAATTTCCACCGTAAAAGCAACTCGGGGACTCATTCGGCCATTATTTTAAGCAAGAAATTTTACGGGTCTTTACACCATCCCATCATATCATCTCAGCCACTGTGGAAAAATCATCAACGTATACCAACTGATCAGGTGGTGGTGCATATATAGCACCATAACCTTTTCCCATATCTCATATACATATATATACATATATACGTGTATATAACACCGTCTGAGTTATGGGTCAATGTACATGTATAAATGCATGAAAAGCACAAGAAATACGTTAATAAGATTCTTCTCGGAATGCCACAAAACTCAATATGCCTTTCGGAAAAACGTTATCAAATACGTATTTTTCTGAGACCCATGAACAAAAGATATAATAATAATTCACATGGGGAATCAAAAATATAGACAACCATAGTATTTCTATGAATAGAGTCATTTAAGAGAGTTGCGTATTTTGCTCATTTCATTTGTATATTTGGATCATGCCAAAAAAGAAAGAAGGGATAGCCTTAACATACCTGAGTCGATTCTCTTGAGAAATATTACGTCGTACTTCCTTGTAATCAAAAGATCCCATTGTTATTTTGTAGTATAACGTTGTATGAATTCTCACATTTTTTGAATTCTTGAAGATCCATGAAAGTTCATGTTACTGAATTTTTTGAAATGAAGCTCACGTTATTGAAATGAAGCTCACGTCCAGGAGTTTAAAATGAATTATCTGAAGCTATTGAATATGAAGTTCACGTTATTTATTCAATATGATGTTCACGTCTAGAGACTTGGAGCTCCAAAATGAATTCTTTGAAGATAATGAGTTCAATATGATGCTCACGTTAGTTATTTCAATGTCTTGCTTGGTTGGCCCCACTTTCCTAATGACTAAGCCACAAATTCTTCTAATTGTGACACCAAATTTCATGACTTAAAGAGTCAATTAGTTAAATCTTGTAATGCTGCCACGTTTTTGGCTCATCTTTATCCAATAATTAACCACTTATTTTTTTTTAATTAATTGGTTAATCCCCAATTAACCAATAATTACCCAATCATCCACATAATTAGGTATTATCTCAAATTACATAAAATATCACTCACTTTTAACACACTTTGCACACCTTACTTTTTATGGTCAAGTGGTACCTTGTATGACACTAGTCCATAAATACGAGTATGATAGCTCGAACCTTATTTTATCCCAACTTGTCAAACTTCGTTGAAACTTATTTTCTTTGATTTACTTACCCTTTCACCTTCACGATTTTACTTATCCCTTGTTTGAAATAGCATAATACTTGTAACCTCGAAATAATCCCAATCCCGAACTTATTTTCTTCAGTTTGTTTAGCTTTTTAGCCTTTCAACTATCTTGGTACTTGTTATCCATGATCTTAAATATTTTTAATCTCCAAGGTAATATGATTAACTTACTTTATGTACTTTCAGATTTGATCTGATTTCAAAGCTTACATTAATTGACTTACGACGTACTCTCACGTACAAAATATGAGGTGTAACACCATCCCCCCTTTGGAACATTCATCTTCGAATGTTGACTAATGTGATTATCACTCTCATAACCTATACCTCATATGAATAATTTAGTATTGTCCTTGACAACTAGGTAACTATTATTTGAATAAACACAAATCCTAGGGCATTCCCTCCTTTAGGCCTCTTTCTCGCACCACGACCTATGGTCAGGATTCTTCCAATCTCATTATTGTTACTACCTATGTCGTGCAGCCTATATGACTTTATCCCTATATGTGCGCCCATGCGACTCTTCTCTCCTTTTCCTCCAGCTTTTAGCCAATCCATAGGCCTCGCTTTGTGAACGTATACATAACTATGACATGTTGTCCCTCTAGGCATCTATAGGTGTACTGAATTTCTTCGCTCAGTACTTCTCGAACTTACGACTATTTCTATATCTTGTTTCGTAACATCGATTAGCTATGCTTATGGATTTACTATATCTATGTAGCATATGCTATACAACAACACTTACTTTGATTTATGATGACCAAGGTCTGATACCCAACTCCAGGTTACTCTCTCGCTGCTTATCCTATATGTATAAATATAAGTCCATTAATGCTTCCTCGTTATTGTTCATCTTAAGAATGGCAACCTAATCTCATTTCCTTTATCCATCTATTGTTGATTCACCTTAATGTTGTTTTATAATCTACCACTGATAACTTGAAACCTCTTAGGTAATACATTTTCACTAGGGATCGGGTCTCAATAGGGAACATCTGAAGTTATTTGCTTGATCCACCTAGGGACGATACAATACTTCATTAACCGTATTTCATAGCATCCCAACATAGTTCATCTTATGGCGGTATTCTAATCTTGTGAAATTTATGAAATGAATTCCCTTTAAATTATTACTCAACTGAAGGCCCAATTGTCATACTCTTATCATTTATTACAATTACACCTTTATTCTACTACCAGGGAAGAATTCCATCTCTTCTAAATACTCCTAGTCTTAAACTCCTCTGAGTTCACTCGTGCTATACTGAGATTTTTATAACTTATGGAAACCATCAGCTCTCTCGTTGTGATGGGGTTAATCTCGATGACTTACCTATTCTCGTCACCTTCTCACTCACCTTTTCTTATCCTTAGTCCCTTTTACCTAAAACCTTGTCTCTCTACCATACTTTACCTTGCAACCTACATATATCTATTTATACTACTCCCAACCTTCCTTTAACTTGCTAGCACCATAGATTTCCTTATGTTATTCTAGAACCTCAATCGAGACATCATATAATCCCTAACTCTTCTTTACTTTCTTAACAAGACCTCTCTGTACCTGGAAACCATAGGCTCTAGATATGTCACTTGCGACACCTCTATCATTTGCGGATATTGAATCATGGCGCTTCTAGCCCTCTATCTGAAGTATGGACTATTCACAACCTTCTACACTATAGCATCTCGTACCTTCTTAACCTTTACATTACTTAGCTTCTAATCTCGCATCGTATCTCTGTCTCTTTCATAACCTCCCTTCCACATAGGTAGGATTCACATCCACGACTTGAAGCTGTATTATAATGCTTGCACTTTTGGTGCATATACAATCAGGTGGGAGCTTCATACTAACTTCTTACGAGGCTGATAATTTTCTAACTAGCTTTATCGTTGAGCCATTATACAATACTGCTGCTATCCTCTCTCTTGTACCTGTGATATTAAGAGTGATTCTGCACTATTTTGGATCACGATCTCTATAATTATTTGGGTCTTATAATAAGACTCCTGATTAACATGGCTGATGTAACTCTTTAATATCCTCTTGTCTTTTCGCATTTAAGTAGGATTGAGTTATCTTCCGATCTGCGGCTCATGATATTAGTTATTATATTAACCTTTCGTGGGCGCTATGGAACATCCATGACATAACCTTCTAACAATTGAAACCTTTGTCTGTGATGTGAACTTAATTCTTTCTTTTAACATATACCAGAGTCTTTTACGGCTGTATGAATGTCAATATATATGCCGCATGGATAATACTCCAAAATCTTAAGTGCCTTCATAACGTTTGTAACTCTGGGTCATTGATCGAATAATTCCCTTCTTCCTTCTTAGCTTACTTTGAACGTTAGCAAATACTTTTCATGGCCTTTCTGCCACTTCTGTGAAATTATGGCTTACCTTAGTTCCCACGCATGCTGGAATTTTTGTGCAACTCGTATGATCTCGAATATTCCTTTCGATTTTTACTTCTCATTCATTATCCACGATAGGTTCCACTTTCTTATGGAGTGCATGCGATGTTGTAGTGATATTGTTGTTCCAAGATCATCTCTTCTTCAGGTCATTATGCTTATGTTAAAACCTTCTTCCTTATTTCTTCAGCTAGTCTTTTGTTGTAGCACATAGGCAACACCGACTGACTCATGTAAGACTGGGAGCATTTTTACATCGTATACCCGACAAAAATTTTGATGTACTTACTCACCTATAATTACCCTTATTTAACTACCTCTGCGCCCTTGTGCTCGTAGGGTTACTTATGAACTAAAAATTTTACTATCTCCCCAGTGTCACTCTCTTTTATTTCTGTAATACTTATAAGATACCTTTAACTACCATAACTTCTATCTGAATATATCTCAAGGATTACTGTGTCATATCTTTGAGGCTGAATTTCTTGTGATGGGTTTCACTACGTTTATCTTGCATGATCTACTGATTTATCGTAATTGAACTAATATCTACTCGTCAGTCCATGCTCATATTTATATTATGTGTAACCTGTCTAGGGTTATGTCTTTTGTCTTAACTTACCTTTTGTACTAGTTCCTAATGTATCAAGTGTTCATTTGCACTTATTTATCAATAACCTCTGGTGTAAGAATCCTTACTGCCTCTCCTCGGCGTCGTGCTTGCAAAATGTGCTGGAGTCATAGCATATCTATAGGATCTGAACCAATGCAATATCATTCCTTTTGCCATTTTACTACATTCTTCCTTTACTATTTAATAGTTACCTTAACCACTTAACTTTGACTTAATACATTATCACACCGTCTTTCCCCCTTTGGGGTGTATTAACATCTAATGCTCCTCTTCATCTTTAACGTGTTTTCACGTCTTCATTGACTCTTACTCACCTTACATTAACCCTTCTGTACCGAGGGTAATTGAATGTCTTGCACACGATGGTGACATCTAGTGTAAGTGGCACACTTAGTCTATTAAGCTTAACTTTGCTCAAAGTTTTTCCTTTGATAGAGCGTCTTCTCGAATGACCTTCAAAGGTTATTATTCTATTGTCCACTCTATTATTGCTGGAATGCAATATTTGAAATTCTCTTGATGGCGACTATTAACACGTAATTCGATCCCTAATTTATGTTCAGTTTATCTTGTTCACTAGCCCATGTTGATTTCTATTACTTAGGGGGTCTAAATTTTTGTTCTGCTAATCACGTTAGAGTCACCAACTCATTTCTCAAAATGAGGATATGATTTTTGACCTATACTCAGTTATTGTCTCAAGGCTTGTCACCTTTTATCTTTTCCTTCACTTGATTATAGACTCTATCATCATATCATATATTGATTTACCATTGTCGCCCATTTGTCACATCTTACTTATAATACTTTATTTACTCTCTTCTTATTATGCTGCTAATATTTTTGTCTATTACCTTATTCTGAAAACTTCAACAAAACATTCTTTCGGCTTTAGCTCCCCTTGATCCATCTGGCTCTTCGGGTCGCCTAGCATTCTCTCTTTACTAGGGACGAGAGCCATACAAAGGTAAATATTTTTCCCTTCTAGGATTCCATTGCCAATCTTATAAATTTTTTCTGGACATTCTAGTATTCATATCTGAATATACTATTCTACAGTGCACCATCTTGGTGTCTCACATGGTGATCTATTACCACTCTTGCACTATCCTTCAAAAAATTTGGCTAATGATAACATTCCATCCACCATTTTAGGTTACTCTAACCCCAGCCGGATTTTGATGTCCCATATTTCGCTTATAAAATAAATGTTTGCTCCCATAGGGTATCACTGAGATGGGTGTGGCCAGTTGTATATATTTATGTTACTGTGGAAAGTAACTCAGAATGCTTATATTTCTCTGCCTGAATTGTAAATATTGATAATCTTCACTAACTAGGTACCACGTACCCTTCTTCACCTTGCTCCTTTTAGGTTTTGAAAGTTGAGTTTACCTTCTGATTCTCTTATTTACTTTTACCATATAGGTGCATAGATATTCATGCCATAGGGTTCCTTATCAAGAAGCTTATACGTCTTAGTACACACATGATCTGTTGAAGACCTCATATTTACTCATCGTAAGCATGAGGCAAAATTGAGTTCTTCTGACTCAACTCTTCAACAACCACATTGAATCTCTTACTACCGGTCTTTCTAGATGTATGTATCGTTGTATTATGAATAAAATAAAAGTTAGGAGTATGAATGTTACGATTGAGCTCTACCACACGATGTGGAGTAAGAAGAAAGAGTGAAAGTCTTAAATGCCCTGTAGCCTCCTGCATATAAGTGTGGTGCAAAACACACCCATAAACAATAGTCTACTAGACTTGGCTTGTAGACTCCATAGGATAGAACTTCTCTGATACAAAGTTTGTCACGCCCCGAACCTGAAGAAGTGTGGCCGGCACCCGGTTCCATACTAGACCCTCGCATACTACTCTATAACTATGAACTCCGGAGGGGTAACACTCAACTTAGGCCGATGCGGCCATATTTTCAATCATCTTAAAGTAACTTCTCTCTGATATGAGGGGTATACATAGCCAAAAGTTGATATATATTATTGTGCAGGCCGCCGAAGCCGCCATGAACATATACTACTACACAAAATATATACAGGACTCGTCTACAAGCCTCTAGAGATAACTTAATTGTACCATGGTCGGGACAGGGCATGTACCTACCCATCAAACGTGTATATATATAATGGACTCCAAGGTCAAGACCCGGTAACTCCGAGGAAGTGGACCTTACAAACCAAGATGTTGTTTGACTCTGTCTGCTAGGAGGGTCTGTCCAGTTATCAATCAGGACCTCCAAGCATGAAATGTAGCGTCACTGACAAAAGCGACGTTAGTACAAAATAATGTACTGAGTATGTAAGGCAACAAAATAACTGAAAGTTGAAACTAAACTGATAATATAATAACTGGAAGTAACCAAGAGTGAAACATAATCTGAACATACGCTTACCTGTTGATGCTGGCTCAACTCTCTCAATATAGTTAGTAAAATAGTTGTCCGGCCTTATAAGGCTCAGTATGTGTAACTTCTAAGCCGTAGTAGGCTCACACATAGGCGCTCGGCCATACTAGGCTCTGTCTCTCAGCAATTTTGGGATCGCTCATAGGCGCTCGGCCATAGTAGGATTGGTATATAACATACCATCTGATCAAAGGTTGCCCAATAGGAGCCTGCCCACCGTTTATAGCTCGTTAGTGATGAAAATACTATAATGTTTTATATATATATATATATATATATATATACTCTCTTGTCTCTTGGTTCAAAGAAAACAATACTAAACTGAATATTAAGTCTCGGTAAGGGAGAATACTATAACTTATGAGATTAGGATAATGTACATAACTTCAGGAATACGAACTTTTCTTTATGCCTCGTTATCAAACTCATGTAGTTACGTGATCATGCCAAAATGAAGAAAGGTTTTTCCTTAACATACCTTATCACAATATTTCCAACCACCAATTTTAACTCGCCTCTTCGTACCATAATCTACAACAAAAATAATAATATTATCATTAAGTTACGAAAGGTACAACTATCGCACAACGAACGACATGCTTATTTATTAAAACGGGCAGCATCTTCCCTATAGTCCTTACTTCCTCCAATTTCAATATAACACCAAACACACAAGAACCTATCAATAAAAACATATACGCATTATTTTCCAACCTTGTATACACCACAAAATAATACAAAACAGCCAAACACACTGCAATCTCTTCATACACAAAACGAGCGACGTAGTAGTGTCAAACAGTCAAAAAATGTTATAGTGAACGACCAATCCACCACCCTGAATTTATGTGGTTCTTCTCTAGACCCTTCCTCCTCCAAAACTCCACAAAACAGTAGTAAAACACGCATCCCAACAACAACACAAAACAATCCACAAAACAGTCCACTACAAGTGAATAACTCGAACTCACGGCTTCCGATCACCGTCCCGTGAGTTCATACAAATATAGAATGACTTACCATGTATTTAAATAATAAAAAATAGATTAAAGAGAGCAGTAAACTTACCTTATTTTTTGGATAACTTAGCTCTTATCTTAGTTCTTCAAAATCTAGGTTTTACCTCAAATTAGAACTTGAAAGGGAGCGAAAATCAATTAGCGTTTGTGAGAAATTTTTGGGATGATGTTTGCAGGGGTTTAAGTATGGTTAATTTTTGTATATTATGTGTGTTATATTGCAGGAGATAATCCCTTAAATGGTCTCTTTGGAAGACCAGAAATAGCCTCTTTTTGGACTCGCATTTCAGCAAGTAGGTGACACGCCTACTTGTCACCTAGCAGCCTGTGCATTCTCGCAAAAACGCATATATCTCTCTACTCTGATATCGTATTGACAAATGGTATAATTCGTTAGAAGATAGACTCATAGAGCTTCATGTTTAAATATGGAAGACCCTATAAGTGTAAGTATATTGGGAGATAATTGCATCTACATTTGACTTAATGTTCAGCACATTTATGAATGTAACTTGTGATGACCTTTGCCAACTTTTATTCCACAACTTTCTTGACTTAAAAACATAACACACGACTATCATACGACAAAAATAACTCATAAAATAACTTCCTTGTCTTTTTAATCACCCTAGTCTCATCACAAAAGTACACGTTATGACATTCCCAACTTGTCGACATTCGACGAAACTTATTTTCTTCAATTTGTTTAGCTTCTTAGCCTTTCAACCCGCTTGGTAGTTGTTATCCATGATCTTAAAGATTTGTAATCTCCAATGTAATATGATTAACTTACTTTGTGTACTTTAAAATATGATTATTTCAAAGCTTACGTCAATTGACTTACGATGTACTCTCATGTACGAAAATATAGGGTGTAGCAAGGATGAGTTTTGGACATGTTTCAGAATGATTTGAACTAAAAACCGAAATCTGGTGTGCTGATGCCTTAGGTGTTCCATTTGCGAACACCAGGTTTTCAATTGCTACCGCATCAGGGGTGTCTCAGGTTTCAGAATTACAATACCTGGGTCGCAATTGCAAAGTAGTTAAGGAATTCGAGTAGTTCGCATTTGCGAAAACAATGTCGCATCTATGATGGAGACAGGCTTCGTGTCACGACCCAAATATCCCTCCACAGGGTCTCGTGATGGCACCTAGTCTCTCCGACTAAGTAAGCCTAAACTATACGGAAAAATAAATCGAAAACAAGAAATAAACCATTCGGATAAAGTAAATATCATAAAACTTAAGCTGCCTGACATTTACAATTATCTCTTCCCAAAACCCGGACTATCACAACTGTCACAAGCTTAACACTACCGCTCAATACATTGAAAACTGAGAGTAATTCTATCTAAATACTATGTCTACATAGGGATAAGGAAGGGGACTCGAAAGGTTCTGCAGACGCGGCAGAAATACCTCACGGTCTCCAAATGTGTGCTGGGCTCCTAACTCTGACACTGGTGCTAGTACCTGGATTTGCACATGGGGAAAACATGCGCAGAAGGGCGTGAGTACTCCACATTCGGTACCCAGTAAGTGCCAAGCCTAACCCTAGTCAAGTAGTGACGAGGTCAGGTTGAGGCTCTACTGAGTTTGTAATTCAGAAATAAGATAGATATAGTTAACAGTTAAGTAAACAGTAATGATTAACGGCAATTCAAAGTAAAGGCCAGAAGAAAAGAGTAATAAATCTCTGTTCGGCACAGCATATAATTCAAGTGGTAATCGTGCAATGCAATACAGAGGGAAAGCTCCCGGGTCTCGACCCGTAGTCCCAATTTAAATATGCAATGCAGTACAGAGGGAAAGCTCTCGGATCACGGTCTGTAGTCCCAATTTAAATATGCCATGCAGTACAGGGGGAAAGCTCCCGGATCACGGTCCGTAGTCCCAATTTAAATATGCCATGCACTACAGGGGGAAAGTTCCCCGGATCACGGTCCGTAGTCCCAATTTAAATATGCAATGCAAGAATATATATATATATATATATATCGGATAAAGCAAAGTTTCAAAATTTAGAAAAAAAAAATCATTAGTAAATACGAGGTAAAGTACTCAAACCGTTTTGAAACAGTAGTAACGGGGAAAAATCAAGTAAAATTGGTTGTTATGATAAAATATTAAATTGTTATTCAGCTCAATCGATGAGAACAATAATAAAATTGAAATTGAGGCATGTTGCAGAAAGAACAATGGAATTTCCGTGAAAAAATGTCCCATGCACGCGTTCGTCACCTCACGTACACGGGGTTTTTATAGTAAAACCCAGTCAAAATATCTAAGGGAAATACCCCAACACAGAGTTAGGCAGGCCACTTACCTCGACGGTGCCAATCAACCGCTAACCACTCTCTTGCCACGAGTATCCAACTCCGAGTGGCCCAAATCTATTCAATTCGATGGTATAATATAAATATAAATTCAAGAAATCAAAGTAACTAATAAATTCGGAACTAATACGCGAATTTAGAAAAATTGACCAAAACACCCCTCGGGCCCACGTCTCGGAATCGGATAAATTATTCATTTTCCGAATCCTTATTCACTCGCGAGTCAAACCATATGAATATCCGTCAAATCGGAGGTCAAATACCCCATCAAAACCCCAAAATTAGGTTTAAGAAGTTTCTTCCAATTTCCCCCAATTTCAACTCAAAAATCATGAATTTACGGGTGGGAATTAAGATTAGGAACGTGGAAATTAACCTATGGTGTTTAGAAATCGCTTACCTTGATTACCTAGCTGAAAATTCTCTCAAAAATCATCTCTCCCGAGCTCCCACAACTTAAAAATGGTGAAATAAGGTTTAAGCTTCGAAATGGGGTTTAATAATCTGCCCAGGTGTTTTATGCTATGCGATCGCGGAGTCTCAGTCGTGATCGCGGAGAGTAAAATTCCACGTGCCTCAAAACCTTCAGTGCGATCGCGTATATGTGCCTGCGATCGTGGACCTTCTGGCATTAGCATTATGCGATCGCGGAGAGTAACCTCTAGATTTTTCCTCCAGCCCAGCAACACTATGCGATCCTTGTCTAACTGGACTGGGCTGAAATCCAGATGACCTCTCCACTGCACCTTGACTGAAGCAATTTCCTTCGACCTGAGCTTCCTGACCTGCCTGTCCAAAATGGCCACTGGTTCCTCAACATATGACAGATCCTTGTCTAACTGGACTAGGCTGAAATCCAAAACATGTGTCGGGTCACCGTGATACTTCCGGAGCATGGACACGTGGAATACCGGATGAACACCTGCTAGGTTGGGAGGCAAGGCCAACTCATAAGCAACCTCCCCAACCCGCTGCAATATCTCAAAAGGGCCAATGAACCTCGGACTCAGCTTACCATTCTTCCCAAATCTCATGACGCCTTTCATCGGCCATGAATGATAAATCACGAACTCTCCGGTCTGCATAACTCTTTTGTCTGGACTGGGCTGTGCGAAGTCTATCTTGAATCACCTTCACCTTGTACAAGGCATCCTGAACCAAATCCGTACCCAACAATCGGGCCTTGCCCGGCTCGAACCATCCAACTGAAGACCTGCACCGCCTACCATATAAAGCCTCAAACGACGCCATCTGAATGCTGGACTGATAGTTGTTATTATAAGCAAACTCTGCAAGAGGTAAGTACTGATCCCATGATCCTCCAAAATCCATCACACAAGCACGAAGCATATCCTCCAGGATCTGAATAGTGCGCTCGGACTGCCCGTCCGTCTGAGGGTGGGATGCTGTACTGAGATCAATCTAGGTACCCAACTCACTATGCAAGGCTCTCCAGAAATGCGAGGCGAACTGAGGACCTCGGTCTGAAATAATAGATATCGGCACACCATGCAACCAGACTATCTCCCTCATGTATATCTGAGCCAATCTCTCCGAAGAATATGTAGTCAATACCAGAATGAAATGAGCTGACTTGGTCAGTCGATCCACAATCACCCAAATAGCATCATACTTCCTCAGAGTCCGAGGAAGTCCGACAATAAAATCCATGGTAATCCACTCCCACTTCCACTCTGGAAGCCTCATCTGCTGAAGTAATCCTCCCGGTCTCTAATGCTCACACTTGACCTGCTGACAATCGAGGCATCTGGCTACGAACTCCACTATATCCTTTTTCATTCTCCGCCACCAGTAGTGCTGTCTCAAATCCTGGTACATCTTCGCAGTACCGGTATGAATGGACTACCGCGAGCTATGGGCCTCCTCAAGGATCAACCTCCGCAGTCCACCTACATCAGGTACACAAATACGGCCATGCAGTCTCAACACACCATCATCAGCTATGGCCCACTGAACTCTATCCCGAAGATCTCGAAGGTCGGGATCATCAAACTGGCACTCTCGAATGCGGTCATAAAGAGGAGATCGAGCAACAACACAAGCGAGAACCCGGTGAGGCTCAGAAAGGTCCAACCTCATGAACTGGTTGGCTAAGGACTGAACATCCAAAGCTAAGGGCCTCTCAGCTGCATGAAGTTATGACAAACTACCCAAACTCTCCGCCCGGTGACTCAGGGCATCGGCCACCACATTGGCCTTCTCTGGGTGGTATAGGATGGTGATGTCATAATCCTTAAGTAACTCGAACCACCTTCTCTGTCGCAGATTGAGGTCCTTCTGCCTGAATATGTGCTGCAAACTTCGGTGATCCGTATATATCTCACAGGGAACACTGTATATATAATGACGCCATATCTTCAGGGCGTGAACAATCGTTGCCAACTCAAGATCATGAACAGGGTAATTTTTATCATGTACCTTCAACTGTCTGGACGCGCAGGCAATCACCCTACCGTCCTGCATCAACACCGCTCCCAAGCCAATCCTCGAAGCATCACAATAGACTGTATAGGACCCCGAACCAGTAGGTAGGACTAACAGTGGAGCTGTAGTCAGGGCTGTCTTGAGCTCTTGAAAGCTCTCCTCACACTCCTCAATCCATATAAAAGGTACACCTTTTCTGGGTCAATCTAGCCATGGGTGCTGAAATGGATGAAAATCCCTCCACGAAACGGCGATAATAACCAGCCAAACCGAGGAAACTCCGGATCTCGGTAGCTGAAGACGGCATGGGCCAACTCTGCACTGCCTCCATCTTCTTTGTATCTACCTTGATCCCATCCGAAGATACTATATGGCCTAAGAATGCCACATAATTAAGCCAAAATTCACACTTAGAGAATTTGGCATATAACTTCTTCTCTCTCAAGGTCTGAAGCACGGTCCTCAAGTGCTGCTCATGGTCCTCCTGGGACCGAGAATATACCAGAATGTCATCAATGAACAAAATGACGAAAGTATCAAGATGAGGCCGAAATACGCTGTGCATCATGTGCATGAAGGTTGCTGGGGCATTGGTCAGCCCGAATGACATAACAAGGAACTCATATTGACCATATCTAGTCCTGAAAGCAGTCTTCGGGATATCCGACACTCGAATCTTTAACTGATGATAGCCCGAACGAAGGTCAATCTTGGAGAATACCTTGGCACCCTGTAGCTGGTAAAACAAATCATCAATGCGAGGTAACGAATACCTATTCTTCACTGTAACCTTATTCAACTGCCTGTAGTCAATGCACATACGCATCGATCCATCCTTCTTTTTCACAAACAACACCGGAGCACCCCCAAGGCGATACACTGGGCCTGATGAACCCCTTATCAAGCAATTCCTGCAACTGTTCCTTCAACTCCTTCAACTCAAGAGGATCCATGCGATAGGGAGGAATGGAAATAGGCTGAGTGCCAGGCAATAAATCGATGCTAAATCCAATGTCTCTATCGGGCGGCATACCCGGAAGGTCAGCTTGAAAAACATCGGGATAATCCCTCACAACTGGGACTGAATCAACTGTAGGGGTGTCGGCACTAACAACTCTCACATAGGACAAATAAGCATCACACCCCTTTGCAACTNACAACCAGAGAATCTCCCACAGGAGTAGAAACATATACGGGGGAACTCAAAGAATCTCGAGATATCCCCAAATGAGAGGCGAAAGAAGATGACACATATGAATATGTGGAACCTGGGTCAAATAATACCGATGCATCCCTATGACAAACGGGAAAAATACCTGTGATAACCGAGTTTGAAGCAATGGCCTCGGATTGAGCTGGAAGGGCATAGTATCTAGCCTGGCCTCCCCCTCTAGGGCGACCTCGACCTCCCCTACCTCCACCTCGAGCTGCCTGAGATGGTGGGGTGGCAGTCGGGGCTGGAAGTATAGCTGGGGGACCTAGTGGCAGACATGGAACCTGATAAGTCTCTGGTGGTGCACCCCTCCTAACTCTGGGGCAATCTCTCATCATATGGCGAGGGTCACCACACCCAAAACAACCCCTATGAGGACGATGTTGCTGCTGACTCTGAACTGGCCTGCTAGACTGGCCTGTGATTGCACCTCGAGCAAGAGGCGCCTGAGATACTGGTGGTGCATAATAAGGCTCCCGAGGTCTAGGAGGTGATGGAATACCACTGGCTGCTGTAAGAGCTGAATATACCGAGCGACTCACAAAACCCCTACGATAGCGTGCTGCTAGGGCATGAGCTCCTGAGAAATGACCCGTCTCTCGAGACCTCTTGGCCTCTCTCTCCTCTCTGTCCCGGGTCAGCATACTCTCAATCCTTCTAGCAATGCTCACGGCCTGCTGGTAAGTGATATCAGTATCCAACTCCCTGTCCATACTGGTACAAATGCTGGGATGGAGTCCCTCGATAAAACGGCAAACTCTCTCTCTGACAGTAGATACGAAAGCTGATGTATGTCGTGCCAAGTCACTGAACCGGACTGCATACTCTGACACGGTCATGATACCCTGGCGTAGCTGCTCAAACTCCGCACGCCAAGCATCCCTGAGACTTTGAGGGACGAACTCAAGTAGGAACATCACAGAAAACTGAGCCCAAGTAAGTGAGGCTGCCTCGTCCGGCCTACTAAGCTCAAATGCACACCACCACTGATAGGCTGCTCCTCTCAACTGAAAAGTGGTAAAAAAGACCCCACTCGTCTCTACAATGCCCATGGTACGAAGAATTCGATGACACTCCTGAAGAAAACCTAGAGTGTCATCTGAAGCCAATCCGCTGAAATCAGGTGGGTGGTACTTCTTGTACCTCTCAAGACGGAGCTGCTCAAACTCAGATGCAGTTGCTCTGGCCCCAGGCTAAACTGGAGCTGCTGGAGGCATAGGAATATACTCTGGGACCTGCCCCATATGGACCCTCTGCTCAGGAGTACGGGCTGCGAGAGTGTGTGTCCCTCCGCCGGCCTGGGATGTAACTGGGGCTAGTGGAAGTAATCCCGCCTGAGACAGAGTACTGAAAGCACTCATGAACTCGGCCAAAGTCTCCTAGAGGGCTGGAGTGATAGTAAGGACCTCCGGTGCCCCTCCAACTGCAGCTGTTGGGGGATCCTCCATCACTGCTCTAGCCGGTGCTCGGGCTGCACCATGTGCTCGTCTCTTGCCCCGACCCCTACCTTTGGTGGCTCTGGCTGGGGGCTCAGGTGCCTGATCATCGGCACGTCCGGTGCGAGTACGAACCATCTGTAAGCAAGAATAGAATAGAGTTTAAGAATTTTGGGTAGTAGTAATCAGCACGAGAAGGGATTCCAAGAAGTATGATCTTTCTTAACAGTTACATAGCCTCCCGAAGATAAGTACAGACGTCTCCGCACCGATCCGCGAGACTCTAATAAACTAGCTTGTGATGTTGTGACTCCTATGAACCTTGACGCTCTGATACCAACTTGTCACGACCCAAATTTCCCTCCACAGGGTCTCGTGACGGCACCTAGTCTCTACGACTAGGTAAGCCTAAAATATACGGAATAATAAATCGAAAACAAGAAATAAACCATTCGAATAAAGTAAATATCATAAAACTTAAGCTGCCTGGCATTTACCGTTATCTCTTCCCAAAACCCGTACTATCACAACTGTCACAAGCTTAACACTACCGCTCAATACATTGAAAACTGGGAGTAATTCTATCTAAATACTATGTCTACATAAGGATAAGGAAAGGGACTCGAAACGTTATGTGGACGCGGCAAAAATACCTCACGGTCTCCAAATGTGTGCTGGGCTCCTGACTCCGACACTGGTGCTAGTACCTAGATCTGCACATGGGGAAAACATGAGAAGAAGGGCGTGAGTACTCCACATTCGGTACCCAGTAAGTGCCAAGCCTAACCCAGTCAAGTAGTGACGAGGTCAGGTTGAGGCTCTACTGAGTTTGCAATTCAGAAATAAGACAGATATAGTTAACAGTTAAGTAAACAATAATGATTAACGGCAATTCAAAGTAAAGGCCAGAAGAAAAGAGTAATAAATCTCAGTTCGACACAACATATAATTCAAGTGGTAATCGTGCAATGCAATACAGGGGGAAAGCTCCCGAGTCTCTGCCCGTAGTCCCAATTTAAATATGCAATGCAGTACAGGGAGAAAGCTCCCGGATCACGGTCCGTAGTCCCAATTTAAATATGCCATGCAGTACAGGGGGAAAGCTCCCAGATCACGGTCCGGAGTCCCAATTTAAATATGCAATGCAGTACAGGGAGAAAGCTCCCGGATCACGGTCCGTAGTCCCAATTTAAATATGCCATGCAGTACAGGGGGAAAGCTCCCAGATCACGGTCCGGAGTCCCAATTTAAATATGCCATGCAGTACAGGGGGAAGCTCCCGGATCACGGTCCGTAGTCTCAATTTAAATATGAAATGCAAGAATATATATATATATATCGGATAAAGCGAAGTTTCAAAATTTAGAAAAAATAATCATTAGTAAATACGGGGTAAAGTACTCAAACCGTTTTCAAACAGTAGTAACGGGGAAAAATAAAGTAAAATCGGTTGTTATGATAAAATATTAAATTGTTATTCATCTTAATCGATGACAGTAATAATAGAATTGAAATTGAGGCATGTTGTAGAAAGAACAATGGAATTTCCGTGAAAATGTCCCATGCACGGGGTTTTTATAGTAAAAACCAGTCAAAATATCTAAGGGAAATTCCCCAACATAGAGTTAGGCAGGCCACTTACCTCGACGGTGCCAATCAACCGCTAACCACTCTCTTGCCACGAGTATCCAACTCCGACTGGCCCAAATCTATTCAATTCGATGGTATAATATAAATATAAATTCAAGAAATCAAAGTAACTAATAAATTTGGAAGTAATACGCAAATTTAGAAAAATTGACCAAAATGCCCCTCGGGCCCATGTCTCGAAATCGGATAAATTATTCATTTTTCGAATCCTTCACGAGTCAAACTATATGAAAATCCCTCAAATCGGATGTCAAATACCCCATCAAAACCCCAAAATTAGGTTTAAGAAGTTTCTTCCAATTTTCCCAAATTTTAACTCAAAATCATGAATTTACGGGTAGGAATTAAGATTAGGAACGTGGAAATTAACCTATGGTGGTTAGAAATCGCTTACCTTGATTACCCAGCTGAAAATCCTCTCAAAAATCGTCTCTCCCGAGCTCCCACAAATTAAAAATGGTGAAATAAGGTTTAAGCTTCGAAATGGGGTCTAATAATCTGCCCAGGTGTTTTATGCTATGCGATCGCGGAGTCTCAGTCGCGATCGTGGAGAGTAAAATTCCACGTGCCTAAAAACCTTCAGTGTGATCGCGTACATGTGCCTGCGATCGCGGACCTTCTGGCATTAGCATTATGCGATCACAGAGCATATCATGCGATCGCGGAGAGTAACCTCCAGATTTTTCCTCCAGCCCTACAACACTATGCGATCGCGGAAGCCAACATAGCAGAACTATGCGATTGCAACCTATAATATGCGATCGCGTAGAGCATTCTCCTGACCCTCTTATCTAACACTATGCGATCGCAACTCCATCTATGTGATCGCAGTGAATACTTGACTGTTGTAGAAAAACCAGCAATAACAGCTAAGGCTTTTGGCCTTGAAGTGTTCGTTTGAACACCCAAAACTTACCCGAGGCCCCCCCGAACCTTAACCAAAACCACCAACTAGTCCAAATACCTTATTCTAACTTGGTCGAGCCTTAAAAACACGCTCCATAACATCAAAATACCCAAATATGCATAGATTCAAGCCTAAAAACTTAGGAATTTTCAAGAATTCACCTCCGACGCCGTACCACGTCTAAACTCGTCCGAATGACCTCAAACTTTGCACACAGGTCATAAATGACATTCCAGACCTGCTGTCGCTTTCGGAATTCCATTCCGAGTCCAATATCAAAATCTCACCTATCGGCCGAAATCGCCGAAATTCTAACTTTTGCCAATTCAAGCCTAAGTCTACGTATGACCTCAAAAACACATTCAGAACACGCTCCCAATACCGAAATCACTCAACGGAGCTAATAGAGTCAACGGATTCCCATTCCAGATCCGTCTTCACACAGCTCCAGCTGCGGTCCAATTTCTAAGGTTAAAGCTCACCTTAAAGAACTATATGTCCGGAAACTCTCCAGGTTTTCATCACTCAACTCTCCGACTCATTCCATTAGCATAATAAGACATGGAAGACACAGTTATCAGGGGATCGGGGGGCTAACTCTCCAAAATGACCGGCCAGGTCGTTACACTTCGCAATTGAGCCAATGTCACATTTGCGACCTTCTCGTAGGTTATTAGTGGCCGCATTTACAAGGATTTCTTCGCAATTGTGTAGGGTTCGCAATTGCGAACCCATGTCGCGATTGGTACAAATGCAATTGATCGAAAGGCTTGTAAGTCAGGAGTCTTCAACATATTCTCTCATTTTAGAACTCTAAACTCGTAGGAGGCAAGTTTGAGAGGGAATTTCATCTACAAACTTTGGGTAAGTTATTCTAATCAATATACTTATATTTCATGATTATATCTTAGATTTAACATCAAATTTATGTGAATCAAAGAGGAAAATTTGGCAAATTTTGTCATGTTTTTTGAAAAATGAAAAATTGAGGTTTCAAGGTCGATTTGGACTCAGATTTTGAAACTTATCATGTATACGGACTCATGAGGTTATGGGTAGTAGGAATCTACCCTTGGACCCATATTTTTACCAGGCGGGTCGGGGTTAACTTTTATTGACTTGTTGGGAAAAGTGTAAATATCATAGCTTTATCTATTGTAATTGTTTTCCCCCTTATTGTTTGATGATATTAAGTCAATTTTGTTAGATTTGAGCCGCGTGGAGGCGAATTTTGTGTGAAAAGCTATTTTCGAGGGGTGAGTTGGCCTAGTTATGGTATGTATCTTGCCTAACTTTGTGTGGGGGAACAACCCCTTAGGATTTGAGATCGATAGTGTTATTTGTGTTATGTGGAAGTTGTGTATGCAAGGTGACAAATGGGTACACGGGTTGTATGTGGTATTTGACCGGGTTAAACTATTTAGACTCCTTCCATGCGTTTAATTGAATTGTCATATCATGTTTTAATTCTCATTGTCATATCATGTTTTAATTCTCATTGTTAGCACTTGTTCTACCTCGTACTTGATACTTTGCTCTTATACTTTGGTTGAAGTTATTGCTTTCCTTATTGCCTTGTAACATCCTTAATTGTGTAATTTATTTTACGTGAAGTTGTTATTTCATGAATTATCTTCTTGTTGGGTTATTGGTGTTGAAGTTGTGAAAGATGTTATCACGTCGAGGTGAAGTTGTTAATTATTGGGATACCTTTCTTGTTCAACAATTTACATTTATTTTGTTATTGTTGAGATTCTTGTGCATATTGTGGTTGAGCCATGGGCTATTTGTTGTGCAAATATTGATATTGTTGATTATTTTGGAAATGTGTGGAAATTGGGTACTTGAGGTGACATTTTTGATGATGTTGTGATATTGATACACATGCCTAACACTAGGGATTGATATGCATGCAGTGAGATAAGGTGAGCTTGATACGCGTGTTTCTAGTAGGGGAACTACTTGAAGCCACGCGATGTGATAATGTGGGCATAAATGCGGGTAGCTATTTCGGGAAAAATAATTTCTAAAACTAAATGTAAGGCTCCCTCTGTGACAAAACGAAAGATTGTGATCGAAATTGTTAAATGTGAATATGAGGCGGTACCTCGGTTGTGATTCTTGTTGCGCACTTCATATTTGAAAAGAGTTATAGGTTGAATAATTCTTGCTGCTTTTATTCTTCCTTGTCTTACCCATTTTGTCTGTATTTGATTATATCAGGTTCTCATTAATTGTTGCCTTATTGTTGTCTTCTGCTTACAATTTTGTCGTTAGTTCACGGTATTAAACTGCTTGTTACCATTCATTTCTCCGTGTTCCATTTCTTATCATTATTATATTTATGTTCTATTTTTCATGACCTAGTTGGTGCTTTGACCTAGTCTCATCGCTACTCTGCCAATGTTAGGCTTAATATTTACTGGGTACCGTTGTGGTGTACTCATACTACGCTTCTACACATATTGTTGTGCAAATCCAGCTACATGTACTCATGCTGACGTTAGTGCTTGATTTGTAGGTGTTCTCCTGAGAGTTCAAGGTATACCTGCTCAGCGTTCGCAGGCCTCAGAGTCCCATCCATCATCTTTTCAGTTTTGTTGTTTATTTTATTAAACAATGTGATAGTAGGTGTTTTGGAACATTCTGTAGAGCTTAATTATGACTCAGTGTCACCAAGTTTTGGGAGCATGGCAGCTGTGATTCAGTTTATTAAGATATTTATGAGACTTATTAGTTTATATCATGTTTCTAGACTTTATTTCTGTCATATTCTCTCATTTTGTTAGGCTTACCTAGTCTTAGAGACTAGGTGCCATCACGACATCCTAAGGAGTAAAATTGGGGTCGTGACATTAATATCTCTCCTGGAGGCAAAATACACCAAACACCCCTTTTCAACTATCTGTAGAGCATTACAATCAAGGGACCTCCCCATTTCACCGTAGGAAACCCCGGCATCGCCAAGGTGACGATCTTAGCGTGATAATCAAGGATAGCTTTATATGGTGACAACCAATTCATGCCGAAAATCACCTCAAATCCACCATGCTAAGAAATAAGATCAACCTTATTCTCATAACCACCAATGGTCAGAAGAAAGTTTGATATACACAGTCGACCAGAATAGAATCACCCATTGGTGTAGATATATGGAGAAACATATCTATGGAATCACGAAGCATATCCAAATAACGAGCAAAGTATGATGAAACATATGAACAAGTGAAACTAGGGTCAAATAAGACTAAAGAATCTCTATGGCACATCTGCACCCTCACCCTCTCAGTAGGGATCAAAATAGCTCCATGGTGTGACAAATCCACAAATCTTGTCTCATATTGAGAAACAGTCATGCTACCCTACTAAAGGAGCTCAAATTTATTGTGGAAGTCCTCTCTCTAAGCGAAGGGAATGAACTTCTCTAAGAACAACTGTGAGGACTAGGCCCAAGTGAGAAGAGGCGAACCTGCTGGTTTTCCCTGAACATACTCATGACACCACCTCTTGGTAGAGACGTGAATTTAAAGAACGACAAAAACAACTTGGTTGGACTCCAATATACCTATGTTGCGTAATACCTCATGGAAACGGTCCAAGATATCCTGGGGGTCCTCAGAAGGTATACCACCAAAATGAATGGGAAATAACTTGGTGAACTTGTCCAACCTCTTCATCCCATATGCTAAAATCGTGGATCTCTCTCTGGGCTGTGTAGAAACAACAAGCTGAACTACCCCAGCTTGCAGAACTTCTGGGGTCTGGTACGCATGAGTCATCTGCTCTAGAGTGTGGGTAGCGAGAGTTTGAGCTCCTCCCCTGGCTTGAAAAGCAGTTGGTGCAACGTGAAATATACCAGCCTGGGCCACACTCTCCATAAGACCAACCAAGCGGACTACGACATCTTGAAGTACTCAGGTAGCAATGAATCCCTCTGGGACCTGAGCTGGTCCTACTAGCTTAGTCGGATGCGAGATCTCCTCCTACTGCTCCATCTAAGGCTCAATATCAGGTACCGCTGCATATGCTCTAGGCTGAGCTCGGCCTCTACCTCTGACTCTATATCGGCCCCGACATCTACCCCTAGATTTTTGTTGCAGTATATGGCTCTAGCTCTTGATCAGCTAAACGTGTCCTCACCATTTGTGATAGAATAAAAGAGTAAAGGTTCAGGCTTTGGAATTAACAAATATGCATGAAAAGAATGCAAGAAAGTGAATTCTCCTAATAATTTGGTACCCTCTTGAAGATAAGTACCGACGTCTCCATACCGATTTGCAAGACTCTACTAAACTTACACATGACTCATGAAACCTAGGGAACCTAGTGCTCTAATAGCAACTTTTCACGACCCAAAATCCCACCAGAGCCATGACGACGCCTAACACTGCTTGCTCGGCAAGCCAACAATTTCATAATAACAATAACCCAAATAACAGAAGATTAACAATCTCAACAACGGGAATATCATAAATATCTGAAATAATAATAATAATGCAACTATCACCATCCCAAAGATCTGGTGTCAACGAGTACACGAGCACTACCAGATCTCATAATACTGAGTCAACTTAATTCAAAACTGTCTGAATGATAGAACAATGATAACAAATAAACCAAAAGAAAACTTCAAAGTCTGCGAACGACATAGCAGCTACCTTGTAGCCTCCACAAACTGAAATCGGTGCAAATCTCTGACAATCACCATGACGTGAAGTACTTGGATCTGCAGAGTGTAGTATGAGTACAGCTGACCCCAAGTACTTAATAAGTAACAAACCTAACATTGGGCTAAAAATAGTGACGAGCTCAGAAAAAAGTTAGTGCCCAACACCACAAATCAATAACAACTCATAGTATAATGAAGACAATAAAAGTAAATAACTCAAACGAAATCATGTTCAGCTCGTTCACAACTACAATAAATTAGACATTGTCTCCAACTATATCAATCAAAGCCGATTCTTTCTTCAAGTATCGCTGAAACATGATTTTATCAAGGAAACTATGATTTTCCAAACTTTCAACAACAGATACGATATTTCATTTACAAGCTAGCATGAGGAAAAATACATCTATATGCCTACATGCCAAGTCAATAACATCACAGTGAAATCATCAAGTACACTCTCTCTTAGCACACTCAAGGTGATTAGAACAAATGCCCCTCACCATCACACATAACCACACTCAGCACTGTACATATTCCTAAAACAAATTCCCCTCACCGTCACAGACATAACCACACTCAGCATTGTATGGGTGCATGGCACAAATTCCCCTCACCAAAGCATATACATATCACTATGCCTTTGCTCAATGCAATATCAGACTCTAGAGGGGCGGATAGCGCTAATCATCAATCAACATAACCGTTGCGACGTGCAACTCGATCCAAATATCAATCTGTTTTGGCGTACAACCCGATCCATTATAGCTCACAATACGGCTCTATGGCATACATCAGTCGTCAATCGCTCAAGTCTCAATGGCTCACATCTCATAGAACTCAACACAAACAATATCACAAATAGAAGTCAACAACAACATGTAATACGACAAACAAATAATGTACTGAGACTGAAATATAACATGTGGATGAAGAATTATTACTGAGAATATGACTACAATTAAGGAAAACTGGTCAAAATAGCAACAATATTCCTGTCGTATCTCAGAAAGATAAATACATGGTCTAGACATGATTTTATAACATGAATCACTGCTCAAATAATCGTACATGTAGAGAAAATACAAATATAATGACGCGCGAAAGCAAACAAGCCTTTCACTAGCCTAAAGTATACCCAGATAATGAATACCTTAATGTATGCATGGACACCCATAACCTAGCACGTGAGTCACTCCCAACACAATAAAGTATCATAGTCCATAGGGATAATTACCTTCAAACCATGTTTAGATATGTTACTTACCTAAAATGCTTGAATCAACACTCGAAAAATCCCTTCCCACACAAAAGAGCCTCCGAGCGGCTCGAATCTAGCTAAACAACTTAATATCATCAATAAAAGCCATAGGAAACTACCCAAACCATAAATCTAAGATATTGGTTTAGATATGCAAAGTCAAACCAAAAAGTCCACCCCGAAACAACACCCCGAAACCCGTCAAAACTCACAAATCCCGAATACCCATTTGGTACGAGTAAAAATATATGTATTTAATTGAAAACCAACCTCAAATTATCAATTTTCACAGTCCAAAACAATAGTTAAAAGCCCCCAAATTTCACCTTTAATTCACATAAACTACGTGTAATAATCCATAGGTAATCAATAGCTAACATCAAAATTAAGTAAACTTCAGTAAACTCTTCAATTGCAGTTAAAACTCCAAATAATGAAAAATGACAAAAACCTTTGAAATGTTATAAGCTGCCACGTGAATACACATTTGAGGACAATCCACCATATCTACGAGTCTAGTTATGCGGTCAAAGTCCCACATCTGCGGTTCTCACTTAAGTCCCGAGCTCTCGCTTTTGCGCCTTTAGGGTCGTATGTGCAGCGTCGCATCTGCATGTGTGAAAACATCAAACTCAGCAAAATATTAGCAATGCAACAACATCCAATATAAGTCGAAACCAATTTAAACCATGCCCGAGACCCGCCAAGACTCTGTCCAATCACACAAACACATAGAAAATATGGATCCCACCTCAATTTATGCCTATTGCACTAACAAACTTTCAACTTCAAAAACTCATGTGGAACCATATTAAATCAACCCGGAATTACCTCAAATTTAGCATACAAGTCTCACATGACACAACAGACCTATTTCAACTCATGGAACTATAATCCAAACTCGATATCATCAAAGTCAACTTCCGTCAAACATATGAGCCTTCCAAACTTCAACTTTCTAACTTTGGTCGAGAAGCACTAAATCAACCTACGAACCTCCAAATCCGAATTAGGACACACGCCTAAGCCAAAAATCACCATAAGAACCTATAGGAGCCATCAAAATAAAATTCTGAAGTCATATACAGAAATGTATAACTCCGATCAACTCTTACGACTTAAGCACCCAACTTTAAGACGAAGTGGCCCTATTCAATTTAAATCTTCCCCGAAGATAAGACAACCAACTGTGCAAGTCACATAATCACAAATGCCCACGTGTAAATAATTAAATAGGAAAAATGGGGCTAAAATACTTAAAAAGACCGGTCGGGTCGTTAAATAGTGTTTTATGGGTATAAGGTCATAATACTATGTTGAATTTCTCATAGCCTTGCTTGCTATTTAAACACTATTGATCTAGGATGTTTGTTAGCCTTGTTACAGATACTATGCTTATGAGGTTTTGCAGATCATCTTACCATGTTTGATAGCTCTCGTTGTTCTCTAATAGTTTGACCTTTGTTGTAACGACCCGACTGGTTATTTAGCTTTTTAGAACATCGTTACCCTAAATAAGACTCCTCGTGTGTGCTTTTACTATTTTATGACTTGGCGGGATAGTTAGTTCAAGATTTGGAAGGGTTCAGATAGAAAATGGAAGACTTGGTTCCTTCAGGTTGGCTAAAAAGTTTAAGTTTGACATCGGTCAACTTTTTGAGTAAACGACCTCAAAATCGAGATTTGACGGTTCCAATAGCTTCGTATGATGATTTAAGTTTTGGGCGTACGTTTGGATTGGGTTTGGGGTGACCCAGGAGCGTTTCAACGCTTAATAGTGAAAGTTGGTTCTTTGAAGGTTTTAAAGTTCTTTAAATTTGGTTTGGAGTAGGTTTTGGTGATATCGAGGTCAAAATGTGAATAAGAGACCTGGAATAGTTCTTTATGGTGATTTAAATCTTGTACGCAAAATTTAATTTCATTGCGAGTAGTCTACGTATGATTCGACGCGATCGAAGCGATTTGGAAACCTGAAGTTCGTGTTTTGATTCATCTTGGTTTTGGGGTATGATTCTTGGCTTTGTTGTTTCTTTACGCATTTCGATAGTTCGAGCAACTCCGTATTATGTTTTATAGACTTGTTGGTGTAGTTGGATGGGGTCCCGAGCGGCTCGGGTGTGTTTCGGACTGCCTAGAGTTTAGTTGAAAACACTAGATTTTCTATTCTGGTTTCCTTCTTCGCGAACGCAGAAGGACCTTCGCATTCGCGATGACGGGATTTGGATTGGGTGGTTTTTATGCTTCGTGTTCGCAAAGTCAAGGTCGCATAATGGATCTTGGGGCTAGTGGTTAGCGTTCACGGAAGACCCGCGAGGTAAGGCACGCGTTCGTGATAGGGAGTAGACCCAGTGAATCACGTTGGTGAGACTCCTATCGCTATCACGAAGAAGAAGTTTTATGGGTTCTTCGATTTTTCCTCCGCGAACGCGTAGGCTTTATTGCGTTCAATATGAAGGGTCAGTCCTGGGCAAAATGTTTTAAAAACGGGACTTAGTCATTTTCCTCTCATTTTTCACACACTTGGGAGATTTTAGAGCTTCAAAAAGGGGGATTTCAACCTAGTCATTAAGGGTAAGTAATTTCCACCTAATGTGAGTTTAATTCATAGATTATGGGTAGATTTTGACATGTAAATTAGTGAAAATCATGGGTTTAGGTAAAAACCTAGACTTTTGATAAAAATGGGATTTAACCCTGAAAATGGTTATGGAGTTTAGTAAAAATCAAATATTTGTGTTCATGAGGTTATGGGTAACAACTTTCTTCAAAAACTTTCGAAATCCTGGCACATGGGCCTGGGGTGAGTTTTAGGGATTCTTCAAATATGATTGAGAAATCACTTTGATAGTGGGATATGAACTTTTGAACATGAAGTGATTATTTTATATAACATTTGACTAGTTTCGAGTCATTTCGCACCGAATTGAGGGTTTGAGCACAATCTTTGACCGGAAAGTAGGCTTTGAGACGATGTAAGTCTCTTTCTAACCTTGTAATATTGAATTAACCCCATTGATTAATTGAATAATGTGTGCTCATATTGCTGGGGGGATACGTACGTACGAGGTGACGAGAGTCCGTATGTAGCTACTTAATATGATTATGTTTAGGACCCATACCATGCTATATTTATGGTGTTTGCGCCCTACTTGTTAGCTTAATTGCTTAAATCATGCTGGACCTTTTTAAAGTGATGGTAGAAGGTTAAATTTTCAATTACTTAAATTCCTTGACGGGCCACTTGGCTACTATTGAGAATTGGTGTTTCTTTAATTGATTGCCTCTTAATAAATCTTTAATTGGCTATTACAAAGTATTTTCTCTTTTCGTCGCGCGACCGAACATCTCGGTAGCAGATAGATGCATCTATGGTTCGTGATGTTCGACCCTCAGCAGTGCATAGTTTAAATATTTTGTGTTGTATCGGGCCGTACGACAACGACATAATTTATGCGTGTTAAATCTTTTGAACCAGTTATAATTGATATTGTTACATTGACTTGAGATATAAATAGTTAAATGATGGAAATAAACTTGGGATATACTATTTGCAAAAGGGTTGCTTATTGTTCCTGTTTTTAAATCTACATATATATTTCTATAATCATGCCTACTTATTATTTTGACATTTTATTGTTAGCCCATAGTAAGTGTCAAAGTTGACCCCTCGTCACTACTTCTTCGAGGATAGACTGGATACTTACTAGGTACGTATTATTTATGTACGCATGCTACACTTATGCACTTAATGTGCAGGTATCTGAGGAAGGTACATCTGGATATCAGTCTGGCGCGCACACTTGATTACTTCTACCAGACTACAGGTTCAGGGGCCTCTGAGCCGTTCCGCAGCAGCCGAAGTCTTTCATTTTCTTGTATTTTCTGTCAACCTCATTTCGAACAGTCGTGTAGAACTCTTTTTTATATTCTACTAGTTGCTCATACACTTGTGACACCATAGTTTAGTGGTTTAAGCTAGTAGAAACGTGATGATTTTTGGGTTATCTTATCTACCTCACTACTTTAATAATATTGGTTTCTCATATTTATTCTTATTTATGCACAAAATAAAAATCAATTATTTCATTTATAAGAAAGGATCACAGAGTTAGTTCACTGTCACCTTGCTATTGGGTGCCATCACTGCCCACATGAGAAATTGGGTCCTGACAACATGGTGTCAGAGCTCTAGGTTCACGTAGGTCTCATAAGTTATGAGCAGGCTTAGTAGAGTCTTAGGATCCGTGCGGAGACGACTACAATTATTTTTGAGAGGCTATAGGGTGTTAAGAAACTACTCTTTCTTCATCTCCTATCATGAAATTGATGTTATACTAAGTGTCTCTCTCTTATTCTCTCACAGATGGTGAGAACGCGCACGGTCGATGTTCCAGACCTGGGAGGAGCTGCTCCCCCTATCGCTAGAGGCCAAAGGTAGAGGTTGGGGGAGGACACCAGCCCGAGGTAGGGGACGAGGATGTCCTAGAGTTTCCCCAGCCATACCACTAGCGGATCCAGTAGAGGATCCCACTATTGATTAGAAGGGAGAGGTGCATGTAGTGAAGCTAGCCACGGTAGATTTCACGTCAGCACAAGGCTTCTAGGAAGTTATGGGTCGTATGCTGCAAATCATGGATACTATGACCCAGGCTGGTTTATTTCCAGCGGACCTAGCTACATCTCAGGTGGGAGAGGGAAAACAAAGACTGCTCAGGCTTTGGGACATGCAGCTACCATATATCAGAACTCGGATGCACTACCCGTGGGCAGAGCCTAACCAGTTACAACAATTGTACCTGATCCTAGACCAGCTGCGGTTGGCGAACCGCATAAGCTATTGGATAGATGGACCAAGATTAACCCTTTTGTCTTTATAGGTGAGCGACACGAGGACCCCTAGAACTTCATTTATAGGTGTAGGGACAGACTGCACAACATGAGTATATTAGAGTCCCATGAGGTGGATTTTACTACTTTCCAAATTAAGGGCAGGGCCAGTAGGTGGTGACAGTCTCATCGTCTTGGAAAACTAGAAGGTTCTTCTCATATGAATTGAGATTACTTTACATAACATTTCTTGGATAGGAATATTCCACCTCCAGGGGGAAGAGTTGCGGTTTTAGTTTGAGCAGCTTCAGCATGGTCAATGTCTGTGACTGATTATGAGGCGAGGTTCTCTGAGTTGTAACGCCATGCCCTTATGATACTTCCTACTAACGCAAAGATAGTGCGGAGGTTTCTTTCGAGGTTGAACTCAAGTATTCATGCCACTATGGCCCAGGAGGTTGACATAGGTACGTCTTATCAACTAGTAGTGGAGATAGGTCGGAGGATTGGGGTTACTATCAGAGAAGTAGAGAGTAGATGCAGCTGGACAAGCGCGTCTGTTATTCTTGAGAGCTTAGAGGTACCCCGTCTAGGGGAAGAGGCCAGTTCATGAGGGGTTCAACCCAGGCGGCCCACATATCCAGCACCGCCGCCTCCTCGTGGTGATCTAGTGCGACCCTATTTCAATGCCATGCTAGAGAGTTCCTACTGCCCACCACCTATTCAGGGTTCTTCCATTGGCTATTCGGGCTACCAGGATAAGACTTCAGGTCAACAGATCTTCGTACTGAGTGCTTGTTTTGAGTGCGTAGATCTCAGTCACGTACAAAGGTTCTTCCCAGATTTCGGGGCAAGGTAGTACATAGGTTCATCAGCCCATGATTACAGCATCAGCCCTCCGACTGCCTAGATGCGGAGGGCAAGCGGGTAGGGGAGGTGCTAGAGGTGGAGGATAGGTAGAGGGAGGTCAACTATCTACTGTGTAGTCAGGCAGAGTCGGCGCGCCAACAAGATTCTATGCTTTCCCGGCTAGACCATATGCAATGGTCACATGTACTATTTCTGACTGCGGTAGCGATGCTTCGATATTATTTTATCTAAGGTCTACCTATTCATATGTGTCATCTCTGTTTTCTCATTTCCTGGATGTTACTCATGAGTCCTTGGGCACTCCTATTTATGTGTCCACTCTTATGGGTAATTCTATTGTTGTGAATCAGATCTATCGGTCCTGTGTGGTCACGTTCTGTTGTTATGAGAGTAGAGTGCATCTTCTGTTGCTCGATATGACCGACTTCGAGGTTATCCTAGGCATGGACTTGTTATCTCCATGTCATGCCATCCTCGATTTCCATGCAAAGATTGTTACCTTGGCAATGCCCGAGTTGCCTAGATTAGAGTGGAAGGGTTCGCATGTCAGCACACCTAGTTGGATCATCTCTTTCATGAAGGCTCGACACATGGTCGAGAAGGGTTATTTGGATTATCTAGCTTATTTTTGGGATACTACCGCAGAGACTCTGGTAATTGATTCAGTATCAGTAGTCCAAGAGTTCTCCGATTTGTTTCCTTCGGATATTCCAGGCATGCCACCAGATCATGATATTTATTTCTGCATTGATTTGGCTCCAGTCAACCAACCTATATCTATCCCACCGTATTGTATGGCTCCAAAATAGTTGAAGGAAAAGCTTGAGAAGTTGATAACAAATGGGTTTGCCAGGTCGAGTGTATCACCTTGGTGCACCACTGTTATTTGTGCAGAAGAAAGATGGGACTATGCAGATGTGCATTGATTACCGCTAGTTGATCAAGGTTACCTTTAAGAAGAATTACCTGTTGCCGTAGATTGATGATTTGTTTGACTAGTTGCAGGGTGTCAGGGTATTCTCTAAGATCGACGTGAGATCAGGGTACCATCAATTGAATATTCAAGATTCGGATGTTCCAAAGACTACTTTTCGGACTAGATATGGCCATTATGAATTTCTAGTGATGTCCTTCAATTTTACTAACGCCCCAGCGGGGTTTATGGGTTTGATGAACAAGGTGTTCTGGCCATATGTTGATTCCTTCGTAATTATCTTTATTGATGACATTTTGATATACCCGCGCAACATGGAGGAGCACGAGCATCATTTGAGAGTGGTGCTTCAGACTTTGCGAGAACAGAAGCTATATGCTATGTTCTCCAAATGTGAGTTTTGGTTAGATTCTGTTGCATTCTTGGGGAATATTGTATTAGGCGAGGGTATTCAGGTAGGTCTCAAGAAGATTGAGGCAGTTCAGAGTTGGCCTCGTCCTACTATGGCGACTTAGATCAAGAGGTTCTTGTGTTAGCAGGTCATTATCGCCGGTTTGTGGAGGGATTCTCATCCATTGCAGCACCTTTGACTAGATTGACCCAGAAGGGTGCTCTATTTCGATGGTCTGATGATTGTGAGGCCAGCTTCCAGAAGCTCAAGACAACTTTGACTACAGCACTAGTTCTATTGTTTCCTTCCGATTTAGGTATGTATATTGTGTGTTTTGACGCTTCGCGCGTTGGTTTGGGTTGTGTATTGATACAAGAGGGGTGAGTTATTGCATATGCTTCACGTCAGCTGAAGCGCCATGCGAAGAATTATCATGTACATCATTTGGAAATGGCCACGATTGTTCATGCTCTTAAGCTCTGGAGGCATTATCTTTATGTGGTGTCATGTGAGGTTTACACTGATCATCGCAACTTGCAGCATTTGTTCAAACAAAGGGATCTCTATTTGAGGTAGCGCAAATGTCTTGAGTTACTAAAGGATTATGACATCACCATTCTTTATCGTCTGGGCAAGGTGAATGTAGTCGCGGATGCCTTGAGCAGAAAGGCAGAGAGTATGGGTAGCTTGGCATTCATTTCAGCAGAGGAGAGGCCACTAGCTTTGGACATTCAGTCCTTGGCTAACAGGATTGTGAGGTTGGATATTTCAGAGCCTAGTTGAGTATTTGCTTGCGTCATTGCCCAATATTCGCTATTAGAGCAGATAAAGACTCGACAGTTTGATGATTTGCACCTGTTGTTTCTCAGAGAGACGATACTACGGGGTGGTGCCATGGAGATTACTATCGGCGAGGATGGTGTTCTGCGACTCAGGGTCATCTATGTGTTCCTAATGTCGATGGCTTGAGGGAGAGAATTCTAGAGGAGGCACACAGTTGTCGGTTTTCCATTCATCTAGGTGGTACGAAGATGTATCGTGACCTGAGGCAACATTATTGGTGGCGGCACATGAAAAAAGACATAGTTGAGTATGTAGCTAGATGACTAAGTTTCCAGCAGGTTAAGTATGAGCACCAGAGGCCAGGTGGACAACTCTAACAGATGACCATACCTGAGTGGAAGTGGGAGCGCATTACCATGGACTTTGTAGTTGGGTTGTTGCAGACCTTGCGGAAGTTTGATGCAGTGTGGGTCATTGTCGATAGGTTGACCAAGTGGGCACACTTTATTTCGGTGGTGACTACATGTACTTCAGAAAGGTTGGCCCGGATTTATATTCACAAGATAGTTCAGTTGCTTGGTGTGCCTGTTTCCATTACATCAGATTGAGGCCCTCAGTTTACTTCACATTTTTGGAGAGCAGTATAGAGTGATTTGGGGACACGTGTACAGCTCATCACAACAATTCATTCACATATCGACAGGCAGTTGGAGCAGATTGTTCAGATCTTGGAGGACATGCTCAGAGCATGTGTGATTAACTTTGGAGGGCAGTGGGATCGATTCCTGCCCTTGGCCGAGTTTGCTTACAAAACAGTAATCAATCCAACATCAAGATGGCTCCCTTTGAGGCTTTATATGGTCAGCGATGTCGTTCTCCCATCGGTTGGTTTGAGCCCGGCGAGGTTAAGTTATATGGTACCGAATTTGTGAAGGATACCTTGGAAAAGGTGAAGTTGATTTAGGAGCGACTCCGCACAGCGCAATCCAGATAGAAGAGTTACGCAATTAAGAAGGCACGTGATGTATCATATATGGTGGGCAAGAAGGTTCTCTACAAAGTCTCGCCGATAAAGGGGATTATGAGGTTCGGGAAGAAGAGCAAGTTGAGCACGAGTTATATAGGCCCATTTGAGGTGTTGAGATGAGTTGGAGAGGTTGCTTATGAGCTTGCTTTTCCTCTCAGTTTATCGGGAGTTCATCCGGTTTTTCACATTTCTATGCTCCGGAGGTATCATGCCGATTTGTCACATGTGTTAGACTTCAACACGATTCAGTTAGATGAGAGCCTGGGTTATGAGGAGCAGTCAGTCGCCATTGTTGATAGGCAGGTTCTTCAGTTGAGATCCAAGAGGATTTCCGCGGTAAATGTTCAGTAGAGGGGCCAACCAGTCGAGGAGGCGACTTGGGAGTCCCAGGAGGACATAGGAAGACATGCGGATCATATATCAACACTCAAGGTATGATTCTAAACTCGTTCGAGGATAAACGTTTGTTTTAGAGGTGGAGAATGTAACGAACCCATCAGTCGTTTTGCTTTCAAGAACTCCATTCCTCTAAATAAGACTCCTCGTATGTGCTTTTACTATTATGTGACTTGCGGGGTTGGTTAGTTCGGGATTGTGAAGGGTTCGGGTTGAAATAAGAACACTTGGTTCTTTAAGGTTGGATAAAAAGGTTAAGTTTGACTTCGATCAACGTGTCGAGTAAAATACCTCAAAATCGAGATTTGACAGTTCCAATAGGTTTGTATGATGATTTCGGACTTGGGCGTATGTTCAGATCGGCTTTTGGATGACTCGGAAGCGTTTTGGTGCCTAATAGTGAAAGTTGGTTCTTTGAGTGTTTTAAAGTTCTTTAAATTTGGTTTGGAGTAGGTTTTGGTGATATCGAGGTCCAAATGGGATTTCAAGACTGGGAATAGTTCCGTATGGTGATTTAAGACTTGCACACAAAATTTGGTGACATTCCGAGTAGTCCAAGTTTAATTCGGCGCGTTCGAAGCGATTTGGAAACATGAAGTTCATATTTTTGTTCAACTTTGTTTTGGGTGTTAAAATCTACCCATAATCTATGTCTTAAACTCGTATTATGTAAAAATTATTTACCCTCGATGGCTAGGAAAAATCCCCCCTCCCCCAAATATGATAAAGTTATCCGAAAGGAATATTGAGATTATTAACATATTTTCATGCATTTCATTAATTTATACGCGTTATATACGCGTATTTATATGTATGTATTTGTGTGTATATATATATATATATATACACACAAATACATACATATAAATACGCGTATATAACGCGTATAAATTAATGAAATGCATGAAAATATGTTAATAATCTCAATATNGTGTGTGTATATATATATATATATATATATATATATATATATATATATATATATATATATGCACATGGGATATAGTAAAAGGTTACGACGTTATATACGCACCACCATCTGATCAGTTGGTATATGCTGATGATGTTGCCTATAGTGGCCAAGACGATATGATGGGATGCCCTCAGAGGCTTTATCACGTTTTGTACACCTATGCCTATGCATGACACGACGTTTATACGCACGTGCATGACATTATAAATGTTTCAGAATTAAAAAAAACTTATTCAGACTTACAGGTGGATTTCTTTATTCTATGTTTCATCTATGTCTTTTATGTACTGATTTTCATGCCTTACATACTTAGTACATTATTCGTATTGACGCAATATTTTCCTGGGTTTGTGTTTGTTGACCCAAGTAACTGCATGGTTTTGAATATTGACAAATGTCTACCAAGTTGAACCAGGTCCATCAGGCTATCATAGTGAAACAGACTCATTGGCACGCGAAGAGTCCATGTGTAGGAGATAACATGTTATCTGAATCATCTGGGAACTAATAGGTTGTCTCCTAAAGCGAAAAGGTTGCAAATTTATAAGAGGTTAGAGATTGAATTCAGCAAGGATAGTAATAAAGGAAGAAAGTTGAGTTTAATACAAAATCTTCCACCAAGGAAGAGTTGCAGCAGAATTAAACAAGAACATCTCAACTACTGGCGCTATATAATGTTGAAGTATTCCTACTGAAGAAGTGTTCGCACAAAGGCATAAGTGAAACAAGAATTGAAAGCAAAATTTCCAAAAACATTTTGCACGCAGAATCCTTGTGTCTCACAAAGGCTACTGACCAACTAGAAGAACCGNGTGCATTCGATTTATCGATTCGATTTTGACCCTTATCGATAATTACTTATCGATTATCGATTTGTACATATGCTTATCGTTATCGTTTCAATAAGGTTCCGATTTTTTCGATTTCGATTTATCGATTTTTGGGGCTTATCAATTCGGTTATCGATTACACCAATAAGACAATTTGCGGGATTCCACGGAAAGTATATCGCTATAAGCACGCCTAACTAATATGGACAAAAAGAAGCTAAAATAAGACGAACACCGTTTATAACATAAACATTTTGTCAACAACCACATGCAACAAAACGCCGGACAAAAATCAATTTAAATAAGTTCCTTATCCAACAAAAGAAAGGGAATTTAATAGTAATACTTACAGCATCAAACAAGAAAATTCAAGAAAGGGAAATCAATAATACTTACAGCATCCAACAAGAAAATTCAAGAAAGGGAAATCAAGAAAGAGCAGCAACTTCATAAACTATGACCTTTTCAGTTAAGAAATAGTAGCAACTTCGAATTTACAGCACTATTGGTAAAGATTTCTAGCTTACAATGTAGATATCAACAGCAAAAACAATGAAAAACCAGTAGCAACTTCATAAACTATGACCTTTTCAGTTAAGCCCCAGCTAGGAGTAGAAGAACTTTGCTAAACAAGCTATAGGAGTCTCAACTGCACACAAACTGAGCAGTTGAGAAGTGACTAGAATACTGATATGCAATTGAGATTTTGTTGCTGAACAGGTCAGCACATAGATCACAGTTCAATACTCAAGACTCAGTCAACTATCAGTTCCTATAATGAGAGTATCAAAAACTTAGCAGAAACAATGACAAACTAAACACACAATTTCATAACAACAACTCAAATTCGAGTCGCTAACAACTACTATCGACTAAAATGAATTCGACGACAGTCCCCAATTAAACTTTGATCACAAATTCTTCAACACTCAACTAATCAACCAATTTAAAAAAAACTTCATGAGCAATGCAAAAAGAACTTGAGAATTTCTCATAACAACGTGAAGAAGTTCGCGCTCGTGATATGCAATACCCAATCCCAGAAGCTGAAGAACTCACAACTCCCTGAAGCTTAGAGATGTTCTGCAACTGCTCTTCTCCTTTTTTGAGTTTCGCTAATGAATTCAGCACAATCACTAGAGATGGAGCTTTCTGCGTGGTTACACGCGACGTAGAATTCGAACCCAGAAGTTGCAGTTGTTCTTCGAAGTTCTCTGAGCTTCAATGGCAGAGAATTTGATTAACCCTCAATCCTTCACCAAATCAAACTCAAACTTTCAGATATGACTTCCCCACATCCTTAAGATCAAACCCCAATAGGAAATTGATACAAAGAACCACGAAGTTGGTGACGCCCAGTTCGTCTTCTTCCTCGCAAAAACTGGTTCGAAATTTCGACCAAAACCCTAGAAAATTAGATTCAATCAAACTAACCCTTAAGATTCAGCTCCAAAATGATGTTTCCAACTAGAATCACAAACACCCAATCGATTTTGAATCTCCAATTTTCAGATTCAAAACAAACCCTAGCTTTTCAGTTGAGCTAATTGTCAATTTTGGGTTCCAATCTTCGAATCCAAGTTGAAATCAGTAATTCAATCTCATAAAATGAAGAAATTACAATTTTCAGAACCAGAATCGACAACGAGAACAAGAAAAAAAAATTTCTAAATGAAACAGTGATGAACGAGGCATAGGATTTCTGTTTAAGAGATGTTTATAGAATAAGGGTAAAGGAAAAGATATTATAAAATAAGGGTATATTTGTCTTTTTAGTATATCTTATCGGTTTATCGATAAACCGATAACCGAATAGAACAAAACCAAAATCGAAATCGATAACTCGATAAGAAAAATTTCGAAATCGAAATCGAAATCGATAAATCGATACAAATACTCGATTCGATTTATCGATAAACCGATTCGAATGCACACCCCTAAATGTTATTTGGCTCAGAGTTGTAGTGAAGAGTTTATGAAAATCCTACTGAGGAATAGGTCGTGGTTGTTTCACCTTTTGAGCCAGGTGTTTTCCACGTAAAAATCTCTGTGTTTTTACTTTACTGCATTTATTATTCCACAACAGTAGAAGTTGGAACACCAAGAAGAACCAGGTTCTTCTACTAAGACAGCACTCGAAAAATTAGACACCACACAAATCACCCCCCTCTTGTGTGGTATTGAAGTATAAAACATCAATTGGTATCAGAACAGGTTATCCTTAAAAAGTCTAACACGTTGTAAAAGATCAAAATGAGTGCATCACCTGGAAACTGGGAGGGTCAATCAACTGCAAGGCCACCACTCTTCAATGGCCAGTACTACTCCTGGTGGTATAACAGGATGAAGGACCACCTGATCGGAGAAGACTATGAACTCTGGGACATACCCCCCCCTCTTGTGTGGTATTGAAGTATAAAACATAATTTGGTATTAGAGAAGGTTATCCTTAAAAAGTCTAACACCTTGGAAAAGATCAAAATGAGTGCAATACTTGGAAACTGGGAGGGTCAATCAACTGCAAGGCCACCACTCTTCAATGGCCAGTACTACTCCTGGTAGAAGAACAGGATGAAGGCCAGTACTATGAACTCTGGGACATAGTCACCGATGGTCTTCTAGCTACCACGAAGAAGACTACTGAAGGTGTAGATGTACCAAAGACTAGAGCTGACTGCACTGCTGAGGATCTGAAGAAATGGGAGAAGAATGCAAAGGCCAAAAAGTGGCTAGTGTGTGGACTAAGTCCAGATGAGTATGGCAGAATCCAAAGTTGCACCACTGCCAAAGAGATCTGGGATACCTTGCAAGTAGCCCATGAAGGAACACCTCAGGTATAAAGATCAAGAGGTACTCTACTATACTCTCAATATGAAAACTTTACTATGAAACAAGGTGAGACAATCCAAGAGATGTACATACGGTTCACAACCTTGACAAATGAACTTACGTCTCTTGGTAGAGTAATTCTTGAAGAAGATAGGGTAGAAAAAATCCTGACAAGGGTTTTGCCAATTTCCTGGGAAAGCAAAATCACTGTTATCCAGGAATCCAAAAATATGGTAACCCTCAGATTGGACGAGCTAATTGGAAACCTTACTGCCTATGAACTCAGAAGGAAGACAATGAAGATTGATGGTCCAAAGAAGGATAGGAGTCTAGCACTAAGGATCACTGAGGGAGCAGATCTTGAGGAAGATGAGATGGCCATGATTACCAAAGAATTCAAAAACATTCTCATGAGGAAGAAAGTCATATCTAGAGGAGGAAATTACAACAAAGCTAAAGCTCCAGAAAGGCCAACCAACGAGGGATGCTACAAGTGTGGAAAAACTGACCACCTTATCAAGAACTGTCCTCAGTGGGAATTGGAATGGAAAAAGGAGAGATATGAAAGAAGGAACATGATGAAGGAACTGGTCCAATCCAAGAGAACCACAACAATAGCTATGGTTGCTGCTTGGGGGGAAAGTTCAGATGAAGAATCAGAAGATGGTAAGACTGAAGATCAGGCGCTCATGGAAATTGGAGAATCTGATGAGGAATCACATGAAGAACCAGAGGTAAGTATATCTCATCCTAAAAACAAAATAAAGTTCCTATCTAAAGAAAATCTCTCTGAGTTGCTACTTTATTTCATGGATGATCCTGAAGAAACAACCAAAGAGAAGGATCAACTTTCTAAAGAATGTGCAATGCTAAAAGAAAAATGCATGAACCTGGAAATCAGGGTAAGTGAATCTGAAAATAAAAACACTGTCTTGTTGAACCAGGTTCATCTACTTGAAACTGAGATTCTAGAGCTAAAATCTGAAAACTTAAAACTGAAGCAAGGATCCAGTAAAAAGGTTGTTGATCATTCTCACATCATGTTAGAAGAAAATATGGGAAAACTAAAAGATAAGATGTATGCAAAGGATGAACATATAAGAACACTTAAAGAAGAACTTGGCAAAGTCAAACATGAATTAGATCGAACTTGTAAATGGAATAATCCTCTGATGCCTTGACATGGCTTCAAGAGAATCACAGTAGCAACCAGAGAGGTCTTGGCTTTGGGAGTCAATTGCCCAAGTGGGATCCCAAAAGCAAGTACATCACTCTTCCTGAAAACAAAATCTGCACCCGATGTGGTAAGACTGACCACTTCAAAATTCAGTGTACTGCAAGAGAGTAGGCTAGTCGAAAAAATGAGAGGTTTGTTAAATAGAAAAATTGGCTACCAAATTGGGCCATAAAAAATTTAATCCATCCATTATCTCATAGAAAAGGACCCAAACTAGTTTGGTTTCTTAAAAATAACCCCTGATTTCCTTTTGTAGGTACAAGTGAGAGGAAGCAGCCAAATTTGGTTTTTTTATAGTGGCTGCTCAAAGCATATGAAGGGGAACAAGGAACAGTTCCTTTCACTTGAAAACCTCAAAGGAGGAAATGTCTCCTTTGGAAATGGAAAGAAAGGTGAAATTATAGGGGTTGGAAAAGTAGGTAAGGATGACACACGTTCCATCGAACATGTGTACTTGATAGATGGCTTGAAATATAGCCTGATCAGTGTGTCACAATTGTGTGACAGAGGTAACCTGGTTGCTTTCACTTCCACAAAATGTTTTGTGATTAACTTGCTTACTGACAAGATTGTTTTGCAGGGAAAGAGAATGAATAATATCTATGTCATAGACTTGTCCACACTGTCTGAAAATGAACTTACTTGCTTGAGTGTTTTGGACAGTGATCCCCTCTTTTGGCACAAACGACTTGGCTACGCAAGTCTAAATCAACTTAACAAATTAATCTCTAAGTACTTAGTGTNGCAGAGGTTGTAAGAAATATGTGATGGTGCTAGTTGATGATTATTCAAGGTTCACTTGGACCTTATTTCTGACATCTAAGGATGAAGCATTTGATATGTTTACCTCATTTGTTAAGAAAACTCAAAATCAGTTAGGACATCAACTAGCATCAATAAGATCTGACAAAGGTACTGAATTTGAGAATGCAAAGTTTGCTGAGTTTTGTGATGAACATGGTATAAATCACAACTTTTCTGCCCCTAGAACCCCACAGCAAAATGGGGTTGTAGAAAGAAAAAATTGAACTCTTGAAGACATGGAAAGAACCATGCTTCTTTCTAGCAAACTACCACACAGCTTCTGGGAAGAAGCAATAAACACCGCTTGCTATATAATCAATAAATGTATGACCAGGCCACTGGTATAGAAGCCTCCTTATGAATTACTTAAAGGGAGAAAGCCCAACATATCCCATCGTAGGGATTTCGGATGCAAATGCTTTGTGCACAATAATGGAAAAGATTCCCTAGGTAAATTTGATCCCAGAAATGATGAGGGAGTATTCTTGGGATATTCATCACATAGCAAAGCCTATAAAGTGTATAATAAAAGAACTA
The DNA here is from genome assembly GCA_005239495.1 of Nicotiana undulata. Classification (NCBI taxonomy): domain Eukaryota; kingdom Viridiplantae; phylum Streptophyta; class Magnoliopsida; order Solanales; family Solanaceae; genus Nicotiana; species Nicotiana undulata. Next base: position 35,910 of record ML275254.1, on the reverse strand, counting down.
TGTGTGTAGAAGAGAGTGTTCATGTTGTCTTTAATGAAACTAAAACTCTTTCTGAGAGACAGGAACCAGAAGATGAGGAGCTTGGACTAGTGAGAAGAAGTGAACACATTGAAGCAGCCATGGGAGATGGAACAAGTGATAGACCAGGTCGAACTACCCCAAGCAACATGACAGGGGGAACTCAACATGTGAACCTTGTCCCTGATCCTATTCCACAGCAACAAGGCACCATAGAATCATCAAGAAGTGAACAATTGGTGCTCAAACCACACAGATATCAAAGTTCTCACCCTCTTGAGAACATCATAACAGATTTGTCATCCGGAATCAAAACAAGAGCGTCCTTGAAAAATCTATGTGCGTTTGATGCCTTTCTATCCTTAATCAAACTAGAGACATTGGTGAAGCCCTACAAGATGCTGATTGGGAAAATTCCATGCAAAAAGAGGTGAATCAGTTCGAAAGAAGTCAATTATGGCACTTGGTACCCAGGCCACTAGACAGAGCAGTGATTGGCACAAAGTGGGTCTTCAGGAACAAGCTTGATGAGGATGGAACTGTTATAAGGAACAAGGCTAGACTGGTTATTCAAGTGTATAGTCAAGAAGAGGGAATTGACTATGATGAGACCTTTGCCCCAGTGACAAGACTGGAGGCAATCAGACTTCTTATAGCATTTGCTGCACATATGGAATTCACTCTCCATCAAATGGATGGTAAGAGTGGTTTTATCAATGGCTATCTGAAGGACGATGTATTTGTCAAACAACCTCTAGGTTTTGAAATCAAGGATTCACTAGACCACGTATAAAAACTTGACAAGGCTCTCTAAGGTCTCAAACAAGCACCTAGAGCATGGTATGAGTGTCTNTTGTTCTTAAAGGAAAAGGGTAAAGAACTCCTGGTTGTGCAAATATATGTGGATGATATTATATTTGGGGCAACTACTGAAAAACTGAGTAAGGAATTTGCTACACTTATGGGGAGTGAGTTTGAGATGAGCATGATGGGTGAGCTAAAATTCTTCTTAGGCTTGCAAAATCAAGCAAAACTCCAATGGAACAATGATCCATCAACAAAAGTATGTGAAAGAACTACTCAAGAAGTTTAAAATGGAGGACTCAAAGGAAATAGACACCCCCATAGCCACAGCTACAAAATTGGACGTGGATGAACCTGGTTCATCCGTTGATCAGAAGCTATATAGAGGGATGATTGGGTCTCTATTATATCTCACTACCAATAGACCTGATATTGTGTTCAGTGTAGGACTGTGTGCTAGGTTTCAGGCAAATCCAAAGGAATCCCACCTATCTACAGTGAAGAGAATCTTGAGATATTTGAAAGGCACCACTGATTTGTGCTTTTGGTAACCTAAAGGTAGTAATTTCGACCTTGTAGGATATGTTGATGTTGATTATGCAGGTTTCCTGGTTGACAGGAAAAGTACTTCAGGCATGGCCCACTTTCTGGGCTCCTTCCTTGTGTCTTGGACCACCAAGAAACAAAATTCAGTAGCTTTGTCTACTGTTGAGGCTGAATATGTGGCTGCAACCTCATGCTGTGCTCAGTTGCTGTTGATTAAGCAACAACTCATGGACTTTGGTATAGATGTGGGATGCTAATCTATTTTCTGTGATAACACTAGTGTAATTAGTATGACCAAGAACCCGGTTCATCATAAGAGAACTAAGCACATAGATGTTAGACACCACTTCCTTAAGGATAACTATGAAAAGGGAATGATCTCAATTTAATTTTGTGCTAATGACAAGCAAATTGCAGATATCTTCACTAAAGCAGTGAGTAGGGAGCATTTTGAGAGAAACAAGCTTGAATTAGGGATGATTAAGATCACCTAATTGAAAAAACAAAAATGTAAAATAAAAATAAAAAATTTGGCTAGAAACATTAACATAGGTACTTAACAAGACTAATCATTGCTCAGTATCATGTCTTTATTGCCATACTCTCTTGCCATGTTTTAATATGATTCCCTGGGTACTAATGATGTTTCTCTATCTTTGTAAATTGAGACAAATTAAAGAATTTAACAAGATGAACCTGGTTTATCTATGCTGGTTCATCTGACTGACAAGGTACGTACTCATCTCCATACACTTATTAAATTAATTACAGTCATACATGAGCAGGACTCTATCTATATTTGGTTCAATTCAAATTCCAAGTAATTATCCAAACTGATCCAGTTTCAAGGAGTTCTATCACATTAAAATTAGCCAAAATTTAGGGGTTTGTAATCGTCTAATCAATGTCAGTCTTGCATCGATTAGACTACCACTTGAGTAAATATTCTACCGTTGTAAAATTCTTAGCCACATCTTATAAAAGGGTCATCATTATTCCCATATTCATAACTAAACCGTCGAACCAAGTTCATCTCACTCTTATCAAACCAAAATTGATCAACTTTTCGTCTTTTCTAAAACGCTCATAACAATGTCGTCATCACCTCCTGCTTCTTCATCTTCTTCATCGCAAAATCGTGATTATGATAGAGGAATTTATGAGTCTGATTCTAATTCCCCATCCGTGTTTAGCTCTCAATCTCCAGAGATATCTTTAACCCATAAAAATTGTCCAGTTCTTGAACCCACACCTAGCCCTAACCCAGCCCCCAGGGCTCGTCGTATGAAAGTTCTTGCCAGAAAATCTGTTGCGTCTGGCACTCATGCAAGATTCTTGGAGGAAATTCTACAGGCTGAGAAGGATAATGATTCTGAATCATCAAGTGAATCTTTCAAATCAGCCAATGAGGATGAAGCACCTGGTTCATCCAGTTCTGAGCAAGGAAATCTTGAGGTTGTTTCTGAACCTGCTACTACTGAGAACATGTTTTTTTTGGTTGGGTTAGTTGTTGATATTGAAGTGTCGAATAGGCATAGAAAATTGGTAAAAGAAAAGATTCTTGAGAGTGAGGGAGACGGAGGTTCTGTAAGGGGATCTGGGGAGGACGACACCCCTTTGGCTATTTATGGTCCCATTCCTGAGCATGTTGGAGAAGATGTCACAGATTTAGGGGGAAATGTTGCTGAGGAATCAGCAGCGTGGTTGGAGAGCTTGAGATAGGGTATAGATGAACCTGGTTCATCTATAGAGGAAACACTAGCTGAGATGCTGCAGAGGTTGGGAGATTCTTACAATCCCAAAAAAAAAAGAACTCTCAAGTCCAGAAAAGCTAAAACATCTGTTTCTTCCAAGAAACAAAAAGCTCCAATGTCTGCTGATGCTCCTGCCCCAAAGGTGCGTGCTACTAGGAGTGTTGTTCAACGACAAGAAGAAGAATTAGAAAAGGCTCTGAAAGAGGGTAAGAAAAAGAAAGCTGTGAAAGGAAATGCCAAATTAGGAGAGCCTGTTGAGGCTGTTGATGTGGATGATGAATCGTTAGACCTGGTCCAACATGAGGAGCATCTTGATCCAGTTGTGGTTGAGACACTCAAGCCCAAGAAGGCTAAGTCTTCTTCAAAGAAGTCATCTGCAAATAAAGTCCAGGTCAAAGGCAAAGAAAGTGACGGTTATTGAAGAAGAAGATAAAGAGTGGAGTGGAGGAGATGAGAAGGAAGTTGGTGAGGAGACTGATAGAGTCACAATGCTCAGCAAGAGGAAAATTTTGAAGGGAAAGATATTGAAAGATCTCTAGGAACCTAGGATGCGATACCTACTGGACACACTAGATGTTCAGGGGTGGAAAGACATGGTCCTTCGCATGGAAGGGAGGCTGGCAAGGAACGAACTAGTGGAGTTCATGGGTAATGTAGTTGTGAAGGATGGCAGGGTTACTTCCACAGTCAAGGGCATTCAGATCACTTTTGATGCAAAGGAACTGGGAGAGATTCTGAACATACCTGCTGAAGGCTACGATGATTACACTAGGCAAAGATGGCCTAGTCTTGATGGAATGGCCTTAGCTCTCAGCATCACCAGATTCTTTTGTGAGAATGAGGAGGAAGTTGAGACCGGGCCGGTGTACAAGAGTGAAATGAGGCCCCATCACAAGTTATTCTTTGAATTTGTCATCAAGTTCCTGCGGCCCAGACAAGAAAGAAGGCATATCGCCAATTACATGGATCTCACCTTGATGGAGTGTTTGTATAGGGGAAAGCAGGTCAACTGGCCAGCTTTCATCATTCAACTCTTGGACAGAGTTGTAAATGGAACCAAAGTACATGCTATTCCTTATGGATTTATTCCAACAACTATACTTGCTCACTTTGAGGTTTCTGTGAAGAAAGCTGAGATGGCTAATGCTAAGGATTATTTTGGGAAGAACAGTTTGCTGACTTGTGATTATATTGTCAATGATCCGGAAGATGAACCTGGTTCATCTAGGAAGCATCCAGTCAATAGCAAATTACGGGCATTAGTGCATGAAGGAAAGATGAAGGATGAGGAGATCCATAGATTGAATCCTCGCCTTCATGAGGTGGAAGCTGAGCGGGATGCTCTCAGAGTTGAACTAACAAAGGAGAAGGACAAAAATTAAGGTGTTCTTCACCAAATGTTGTCTCTCCTTCAAGACAAGAACCCCACCTCATCTGCACCTACCCAACCTTAGGATGTCCAAAGCCACCAAAACCCCATCTATGACCCAGTCCGGGATTTGTCATGCTTCTACTTTTACTCTGTTTTGCTCATGGTTTTGATTGTTTTTTGTTTTTGACTGTATGGGGATGATTTTCGATCCTATCAATGAATTTTGTTGTTTTGTTATTGACTTGTCTCAATTTCTTATTTAGCTTACATTTATTGGTTTCTTGTGATGATTAATCATGTTTTGCACCTGCAGTTGCCTTAAATGGCCATGAGTAATTGTTAATAACTCTGGTAAGTTTATCATTTTACAACTTTTCGATAATGCCAAAAGTGCTTTTATCAAATTTTTCAAAGTGATATTTATAACCTAACGAACTTGGTTTCTCTATGATAAACGCTTAAAACCATACAAAGTGTTTGAAGATTGTACAGGGTTAAGCACCGGGTTTGTCATCATAAAAAAAGGGGGAATTTATTGACCCAAGTCACTGCATGGTTTTGAATATTGACAAATGTTACCAAGTTGAACCAGGTCCATCAGACTATCATAGTGAAACAGACTCATTGGCACGCGAAGAGTCCATGCGTAGGAGATAACATGTTATGTGAATCATCTGGGAACTAAGAGGTTGTATCCTAAAGCGAAAAGGTTGCAAATTGATAAGAGATTAGAGTTTGAATTCAGCAAGGATAGTAACAAAGGAAGGAAAATGAGTTTAATACAAACTCTTCCACCAAGGAAGAGTTGCAACAGAATTAAACAAGAACATCTCAACTACTGGCGCTATATAATGTTGAAGTATTCCTATTGAAGAAGTGTTCGCATAAAGTCATAAACGAAGCAAGAATTAAAAGCAAATTCCCAAAGACATTTTGCACGCAGAATCCTTGTGTGACAGAAAGGCTACTGACCAGCTAGAAGAACCAGTTTCATCTATTTGTCTATTGAGTCTAGTTGGTTGTAGTAGGTGATTTATTATAGTATCTTTTCATCTTTCTTAGAAGCAATTGTAATAGGTACACACTGTTCCAGTTAGATTTAACTTGAAGCTTGCCGAAATTAGCTAGAGGCTAGGTTACTACAAAGGGATTAGAGTTAGTCCTAGGTTTACAAAAGAGTTTATTTTGTAAATGTTGTTTGGTTCAGAGTTGTAGTGAAGAGTTTGTGAAAATCCTACTGAGGAGTAGGTCGTGGATTTTTCACCTTTTGAGCCAGGTGTTTTCCACTTAAAAATCTCTGTGTTTTTACTGTACTGCATTTATTATTCGGCAAAAGTAGAAGTACCAAGAAGAACTAGGTTCTTCTACTAAGACAGCACTCGAAAAGTTAGACACCACACAAATCAGCCCCCCCCCCTCTTGTGTGGTATTGAAGTATAAAACATCAGGGTTTTATGCCCCCGGGCGCAGGTAGGCAAGATGACGGTCCCCTTTATTAGGATCCTTGATCAGCGAGAGTTGGCGTTCTCCACTTGTTCCGGAGCTGCTTTTGATTTTAGTATGATATGTTTGTATAAATATATGTGTATGACATGGCCCAGCCATGTCTTTGTACAGTTGTATTTCTATTAGAGGTCTATTGACAATTATGTATAGTTGGAGAGTATATGGCCTTGTCGGCTTCCATTTTTGGATATATAGTTATCTATAGCAGCCTTGCCGGCTCACCCACTATATTTTGCATGTGTATGTAGATATGCCTTTTGGATAGGTTTCCCTCATGCGTGTTATTCATGTTTATATCTTAGACGCATGCTTAAGGTTGTTGGATATGTAGGACTCGGGCACCCGTCGCGGCCCATTGGTTGACAAAAGTGGTATCAGAGTCGTTCTGTCCTAGGGTTGTCTACAGAACGTGTCAAGTCGAATCTTGTTTATGGGTGTGTTGTGCATCACACTTATACACATAAGGCTACAGGAAATATAGGATGTTATCCTCTATTCTTATCTTAGATCGTGCGATATAAGAATTCATGTTCCTAACGATATGTTATATTTTCAGCGACGCCTCCAAAGACTACAGCCGGCTAGAAGGGAAAGTTCGTGGCTGGTGAGATTACTAGTCTAGCGCCACGAGTTACCATGGCTCAGGGAGAGTCTCATAGTGAGATTTTATCTAAAACTTCACATGTCCCGCCCTCTCCAGGAGAGCTCCGGGGGGCACCAGCTCCAACGCCCGCCCCTTTGTGTTCAGCCCCTCAGCCAGATGCACCGGGTCAGGAGAGGAGAGATGCTATTCAAGTATTAACTTGATTAGTAGCCGCACAAGCTCAGCATCAAGAAGTATGTATTGGTCATGCAGATAGGTCCGTCAGTGCGAGGGTTCGTGATTTCATTAATTTAGACCCTCTGGTATTCATAAGGGCAGATCCAAACGAGGACCCTCAGGTATTTAGTGATAGAATGCAGAGGACATTGAGGGTAATGAAGGCCACTGTGACTGAGTCAATTGATCTAGCTTCCTATAGACTCCAAGATGTTGCAGTTAATTGGTACGAGTCTTGGGAATTAATCAGGGGTGAGGATGCCCTTCTAGCATATGGCAGGAGTTTACAGAAGCTTTTCTTCGTCATTATCTGCCACCAGAACATAGACGGGCCAGAGTTGATAGGTTCTTCACCCTTCGGTAGGGTAACATGAGTGTTCGAGAATACAGTATTTAGTTTGATTCGTTAGCTAGGTATGCTCCTACTATTTTATCTAAGATGAAGGATCGGGTTCACCAGTTTGTGATAGGGTTAGAGCCGCACTTGCTTAACGATTGTATGTCGGTCTCACTTCATCTAGACATGGATTACGCTCACGGTTTAGAGGAGCGTAAGCAGAAACATAGGGTTGATCGTAAGCATGATAGGGCCCATAATAAGAGAACGAGTTCTTCGAGTCCTTCTAGTGAATTTTGAGGTGGTCAAAGACCACAATACCCGAGGTATCAAGCCCAACAATCAGCTAGCGCGCCCTCTCAGCTTGGCGGTAAGAGATTTGATCGTTTTACATATTCAGGGCCTGGTTAGATTTTTAGGGCCTCAGGTTCTCAGTATAGGGGTGAGTAAGTCAGATGAGGCCGTCGTTGCCACGATGTACTTAGTGTGGTAAGAAGCATGCAGGGCAGTGCTGTATGGGGTTGTTTGTTTGTTATAGTTGTGGTTATTCGGGCCATATTGTGAGGGATTGTCCGACTAGAGGTAATGCAATCATAGCTCAGCAAGCGGGATCTGTAACTGGTTCTTCATCATTAGTACGCCACCTAGGCAAGGTTCATAAGCACCAATGAGTCGTGGTAGAGGCAGAGGCATAGCATCTAGATAGAGCAGTCCTCAGAACCGCATTTATGCGTTGGCAAAATGACATGATCATGAGTCATCGTTTGATGTTGTTACATGTATGTTCTCAGTATTCTCATATGATGTATATGCACTGATTGACACAGGTTCCACCTTATCATATGTTACTCTGTTGGTTGCTGGTAAGTTTGGAATAAAACCTGAATTTGTTAAACCTTTTGAGGTGTCTACACCTATTGGGGACTCAGTGATAGCTAAGCGAGTATATAGGGGTTGTATAATAGTGGTTCATAGTTGATCTACCGTACCAGACCTAATTGAGTTAGATATGCCAGAATTTGATGTTATAATGGGTATGGATTGGTTGGCTTCTTGTCATGCCAACGTTGATTGTAGATCAAAGATAGTCCGATTTCAATTTCCAGGGGAGCCTGGTTTGGAGTGGAAAGGTAATACGGCATCGCCGAGAGGTAGATTTATTTCCTATCTCAAGGCAAGGAAGATGATTAGAAAGGGTTGTATTTATCATTTATTTCGGGTACAGGATGTGGAAGTAGAGTCACCAACCATTCAGTTCATCCCTGTGGTTAATGAGTTTCCTGATGTTTTTTCGAATGAGCTTCTGGGTCTTCTGCCAGAGAGAGAAATTGAGTTTGCTATTGACCTACTACCAGATACTCATCCAATATCTATTCCTCCTTATAGAATGGCCCCTGCAAAGCTGAAAGAGGCTAAGGAAAAACTAAAGGACTTACTTGAGAAAGGCTTTATCCGACCTAGTACATCACTGTGGGGAGCACCTGTATTATTTGTGAGGAAGAAAGATTGTTACTTACGGATGTGTATTGATTATAGACAGTTGAATAAGGTGACGATGAAGAATAAGTACCCGCTCCGGAGGATTGATGATTTATTTGATCAGTTGGAAGGTGCCAAGTGTTTCTCAAAGATAGAAGTGAGGTCCGGGTACCATCAGGTAAGGGTTAAGGAGAAAGATATTCCGAAGACAACATTCAGAACCAGATACGGGCACTTTGAGTTTCGTGTTATATCTTTCGGTTTAACCAATGTCCTAGCAGTATTCATGGATTTGATGAACCGTGTGTTCAGGGCCTTTTTAGATCTGTTCGTAATTGTATTTATCGATGATATACTAGTGTATTCTCGTTCAGAGGCTGAGCATGCAGATCATTTGCGTATTGTGCTCAGAATTCTACAAAAAGGGAAGTTGTTTGCAAAATTCTCTAAATGTGAATTGTGGTTGAACTATGTAGCTTTCCTTGGGCACATCATTTCGAGTGAAGGTATCCTGGTTGATACATAATATTGAGGCAGTAAAGACTTTTCCTAGACCGACAACACCGACGGAGGTTCGTAGCTTTCTCGGTTTGGCAGGTTATTACAGGAGATTTGTAGATGGATTTTCTTCCCTTTCGGCACCTTTGACAAAGTTGACTCAGAAGGGAGCAAAGTTTCAATGGACTGATGCTTGCGAATGGAGTTTCCATGCATTGAAGGACAGATTGACTTGTGCACCGGTACTAACGCTCCCATAAGGGACCGATGGTTATGTTATCTATTGTGATGCATCAGGCGTTGGATTGGGTTGTGTGCTGATGCAACATTGTAAGGTTGTAGCTTATTCTTCTAGACAAATAATAAAGTACGAGAAGATTTACCCGACCCACGATTTTGTGTTAGCCGCAATAATTCATGCACTAAAGATGTGGAGGTACTACTTGTATGGAATTCATGTTGATATCTATACGGATCATAAGAGCCTCCAGTACATCTTCAAGCAAAAGGAATTGAATTTACGTCAAAGAAGATGGTTGGAGCTACTTAAAGATTATGACGTTGATATTTTATACCATCCGGGAAGAAAGGTGAACGTGGTAGCCGACGCCCTCAGCGGTAGATCTATGGGTAGCCTATCATATTTACAACCAGAAAAGAGAGGAATAGCCCATGAGATTCATCATCTAGCTAGTCTTGGAGTTCGGTTACTGGACTCAGGTGATATTGGAATTACTATTCTAGATACGGCAACATCCTCTTTAGTAACTGATGTAAAGGAACACCAGTACGAGGATCCAATGTTGGTTCATTGTAGGGATATCACCCCTCAAAAGGAGAAGACGCCCTTTGAAATTATAGAAGATGGGGTCCTCAGATATCGAGGACGATTATGTGTCCCTAATGTTGCAGGTCTGTGTCGGCAGGTTATGGGAGAAGCTCAATATTCTCATTATTTTATCCATCCAGGAGCGACAAAGATGTATACTATTATCAAGGAAGTATATTGATGGGACGAAATGAAAAAGGATATAGCGGAGTTTGCTTCTCAGTGTACTAACTGTTAGCATGTTAAGATTGAGCATAAAAAACCCCGGTGGATTATTGTCGGCTATGGAGATTCCGACTTGGAAATGGGAAGTAATCAATAAGGATTTCATCGTAGGCTTACCTCATACCGAGCGTAAGTTTGATTTGATGTGGGTGATTATTGACAGGCTTACAAAGTCAGCCCATATTCTGCCCATTAGGACTACATATTCTGCAGAGGATTATGCAAGGCTTTATATTAAGGAGATAATACGACTGCATGATGTCCCTGTATCTATTATGTCGGATAGAGGAGCTCAATTTCAAGCTAACTTCTGGAGTTCCTTCCAAAAAGGATTGGGGACTCTGGTAAGTCTTAGTACATCATTTCATCCCATACAAACGGACAGGTTGAGCATACTATTCAGACACTTGAGGATATGTTACGAGCTTGTATAATATACTTCAAAGGTAGTTGGGATGATCATCTGACGCTTATTGAGTTCGCATATAATAATAGTTACCATTCCAATATTCAGATGGCTTCATATGAAGCTCTTTACAGACAAAAGTGTAAGTTGCCTTTAGGGTGGTTCTACGTTGGGGAAACTGCATTAGTAGGACCAGAAATTGTACAACAGGAAATCAAGAAAATTAAGTTTATACAGGAAAGGCTATTAGAATCTTAAAGCGGTCAGAAGTCTTATGCAGATAATCGAAGGAGAGACTTGGAGTTTTAGGTTGACGACTGGCTATTCCTAATGATATCACTGATAAAAGGTGTTATGAGGTTCGGTAAGAAAGGAAAACTTAGCCCTCGGTACATTGAACCATATAGGATCATACGCAAGGTAGGCAAGGTAGCATATGAGTTAGACTTGCCTTCGGACTTGGAGTCTGTATATCCAGTCTTTCATGTGTTTATGCTACGTAAATGTATCAGAGATCTTTCCAGAATTATGTCAGTTGATGACGTTCAGGTCACACAACAGCTATCATATTAAGAAACTCCCATGGCTATAGTAGACAGACAGGTTCAGAGATTTAGAACTAAAGACATAGCTTCGGTGAAAGTACTTCAGAGAAACAACAATGTGGAAGAAATGACTTAAGAGGTCGAAGAAGACATGAAGTATCGATATCCTCACTTATTTCCTCTTCCAGAGGAGGGTCCGATTGAGACATTACAACCTTAAGGTACGTGTATGGATTCTTTTTTTAGTTATTGTCATTGGTCGTGTGAGGCCATTGTCGTTATTGATGATTGTGGTCCTATGTGGCGTTGAATTATTGAGTTTCAACCGGAAAAGTCAGTAGTAGTATTGCTACAAAGGGGACTCTGCCAAAGTTTATATAGATTCTGGGGAGTTAAACATTCTAGGACGAATGTTTCTAAAGGGGGAAGGATGCTACATTTCGCATTTTCGTACGTTAAGGTTTCGTCTTCAGTTAGTCGACGTAGAGTCGAGGATGATAATATTAAGGTTATCGTATTTATGCTATTTATAACAAGCGATTAGTAAGTGTCGTGAAGGATAAAGGGTAAACAAATTAAAGAAAATGAGTTTCGTTGAAGGTCATCAATTTGGGATATAATACGATCCGAGCCATAATACCCGGTGTTTATAGACTAGTGCCACAAGTGGTACCCCATGACCATGATAGTAGGGTACATAAAGTGTACTAAAAGAGAGTAGTATTTTAAGTAATTTGATATAATTCTTAATTATATGGGTAATTGGTTAATTAATGAATAATGGGATATTACCAAAATAATTAAGGAATTATTGGATAATGATTACACCCGCAACTAAGGAGTTATCTGGCAGCACCCCAATCCCTTTTAAGTGACTCATTAAGTGTTGCATATATGGCATATTTGGATGGGTTAAGAAGGCTTAGTCATCCAACAAGTGGGCCACAGCCAGAAGCTTCCTATAATTAATAAGACTATCAACTTACTTCACATTTTTGGCAACGTAAATTCATGTGTCTTGCAAACCAAATTGAATCACTTATAGAAGAGTGGGTGATCGTGATCTCTTTAAACAGCAAAACAAATTCGTACCAAGAATTGATAACGTTGGTTGATTTATTTTGTAAAGCGTGAATTGCAAATTCTAAGAGAATCGATTCAGGTATGTTAAGGTTATCTCTTCTTTCTTTTTGGCAAGATCCAAATGATATAGAAGAAACGAGCAAACGCACAGCTTTCATAAACGACTTTATTCATAGAAATACTAGGGGTATCTATGTTCTTGATTCCTCATGTGACATATTATTATATCTTCTGTTCATGGGTCTCAGAATAATACGCAGTTGATAAAGTTTATCCGAAAGGAATATTGAGATTATTAACATATTTTCTTGCATTTCATTCATTTATACATGTACATTTACCCATGACCAGATAGCATTATATACGCGTATTTATATGTGTATATATGTATATATATATATACATATACATATATATAGGATATGGGAAAAGGTTACGATGTTATATACGCACCACCACCTGATCAGTTGGTATATGATAATGATGTTGCCCACAGTGGCCGAGACAATATGATGGGATGCCCTCGGAGGCTTGATAATGTTATGTACACCTATACCTATACATGACACAACGTTTATACGCATGTGCATGATATTATAAATGTTTTAGAATTTATAAAGTTATTCAGACTTACAGGTGGATTTCTTTATTCCATGTTTCATCTATGTCTTTTATGTATTGATTTTCATACCGTACATACTCAGTACATTATTCGTACTGATGCCCTATTTATCGGGGCCTGCGTTTCATGCCAGCAGATGCAGGTAGGCAAGTTGACGGTCCCCCTTCTTAGGATCCTTGATCAGCGAGAGTTGGCGTGCTCCACTTGATCCAGAGCTGCTTTTGATATTTGTACGATATGCTTGTATACATATATGGGTATGACATGGCCCGGTCATGTCTCTGTACAAATGTATTTCTATTAGAGGTCTGTAGACAGTTATGTATAGTTGGATAGAATGTGGCCTTGTCGGCTTCCAGTTTTGGATATATAGTTGTCTATAGCAGTCTTGGCAGCTCACCCACTGTATTCTCATGTGTATGTACATATGTCTTTTGGATAAGTTTCCCTCACGCATGTTATTCATGTTTATATCTTAGACGCATGCTTAAAGATGTTCGACATGTAGTACTTGGGCACCCGTAGCGGCCTATCGGTTTGGATCGTGACAGCATACTTTAAAAATTGATCCACCATAACCACGATAGTTGTGAGATCTCCGACCTTGGGCAATCCGAGGATAAAATCTAGAGAAACACTTTTCCAAGGTCTCTTTGGGACAGCTAGTGGTTCCAAGAGTCCCACTTGTGTCAAGCAGTCTGACTTGTCCTTATTTCATACTAGACAAGTCCTCACAAACTGAGCAACGTCATCGGCCATTTGTGGCCAATAATGTGCACGACGAAGTAATGCCATGGTGCGTTCTTCACTTGGATGGCCATCCCACAGAGTATTATGACAGTCCGCCAGAAGAGTCCTTCTTAGATATCCTCCTTTAGGAACATAAAGTCGGTTCCCTTTAACTTTTAGGAAACTATCCTCCATGTACAACTAGCGAGTCTTGCCCTTTCCTACTAGATAAACCAAATACCGTGCAGCAGGATCCTTGATGAGTAGATCTTGTATCTGGTCGTTTATGGTAGTGGCTGCTTGCTCCCCCTTAGGGTGGCGAGTAGGCACACCGATGCTAGGTTGGCCTTCTAATTGAGCGCATCGGCAACATGATTAGTCTTCCCACTGCGGTACTCTAGGTTTAAGTGAAATTTCGCTAGGAGTTCCTACCAACGGACCTGTTGGCCATTCATATTCGGCTGGGTCATGAAATGGCTAACAACTGTGTTGTCTGTCTTGACCACGAATGGGGTTCCTATCAAATTATGCCTCCAAAGGCATAAGCAATGAATGACATCCAATAATTCTTTATTGTGGGTGGCATAGCGCCGCTTTGAATCCTTTAACTTCCGGCTCTCGTATGCTAGGGGATGCCCTTCTTGTAGTAAGACCCCACCAAGAGCATAGTCGGAAGCATCCATTTGTACCTCGAATGTCTATCCAAATCAGGGAGGGCCAAGACGGGGCTATAGACATAGCCGTTTTTAATGCGTTGAAGGCCTCTACTCATCTAGGTCCCCAATCCCAAAACGTGACCTTCTTGACAAGTTCTATCAATGGCACTGCAAGGGAGTAAGTTTTCACAAATCGCCGATAGAAATCGCATAGGCCAAGGAACGCCCTCAAGGCATGGATATTCTTGGGCGGCGGCCAATCTGTGATAGCTTGAATCTTTTGGTGGTCCATTTTGAACCGCCCTTCCTCAATGACATGTCCGAGGAAGTCGATATGCTTTTAATCAAAGGAGCACTTGGATAGCTTCGCATACAATCCGTGCTCCCGCAACCGAGCTAGGACCTTTGGCAAGTGCTTGAGGTGTTCTTCTTAGTTTGGCTATAAACCACAATGTCATCCAAATAGACCACCACGAATTCGTCAATGTACTCTCGGAAGACTTGGTTCATCAGGGTGCGAAATGTGTCTAGAGCATTAGTAAAGCCGAACGACATAAAAAGGGAGTCAAACGTCTCATATCTTGTCACACAGGTCGTCTTGTGTTCATCACCCTCTGTAATCCGGACTTGCCAATACCCTGTCTTCAGGTAAATTTTCGGGAACACCGTCGCACTCCCCAATATACCGAAAAAGTATTCCATGAGCGGAATAGGATACTTATTCTTCACAGTGATTTTGTTTAGATCTACGTAATCCACATAGAGTCGTAGACTGCCATACATGTTTTTTTTTTGGAATAGCACAGGGGAACCATATGGGGACTTGGAAGGTATAATGATCCCCGTGTCTACCATCTCTATGAACTGTCTCCGAAGCTCGGTAAGTTCGGGTTATGATAGTCTATAAGGCGCCCATGAAGGTGGCTTCACACCCGACGCCAACTCAATCTTATGGTCCACAATGCACCTAAGCGGGAGTCGCTTAAGCATATCTTGTGGCATGACGTCTTCAAACTCCAGTAGTAGCCCCTTTACGGGTGTACGAATGGGACCAGAGGAGCGTTCTACCTCTTCAAAGTATAGGGTAGCCAGGAATGTAGGTTCATGTCTTTTGACTCCCTTCTCCAGCTACAAGAACGAGATGTTCTCATCGGCCATCATCATGGCCACGGGATAATGCAGGGCTTTGCCCCATTTTCTCCCATCATCTGAAGCATGTCTGCATATGGTACAGGCATGGTGTTGGTTTTGTCACGCATCGAGCCTGGGGAGAGACCGGCACTCGATGCCTCATCTATCCTTGAATACCAACTTGCGACTCAGGAATTCTGTACATATAATATCATACCTTGGTCAGGGCCACATTGCAAGACAATTTGCGAAGCAAAATATAAAACTGAATAGAGACATATGCTAAGTAAATGTCAACATAAAGAAGGGCCGGCAAGGCCATCATAACTACTATAACTGACAAGCCAAAAAAATATAGGTACTGGGCTTACAATCCCAACATACTGGACTAACTTACAGGATATGTCTAAATCCTGTACTGATAGATGTTGTGATATAGGAACAGGGCCCCAACCTACCCATAACCTATCTACATATATGCACAAGATGTACACCAAGCTGCTAAACCCGGTAACACCGAAAGACGGGGAGCTTACCGATAAAGCTGAACTCGGGCAACACCTATTGAGAAGGTTTACCCGTCTGTCTGTTTGAACCTGCACGCATGAAATGCAGCGCCCCCAAAAAGGGACTTCAGTACGAAATAATGTACCGAGTATGTAAGTCAGTATACTGAAAGCTGAAACTGAACTGATAATATAATAACTTAAAGAAACTGGGAGTCAAAGAAAATCAAAAGATATGCTCACCTGGTGATACTGACTCTATTTTCTCATTATAATAAGTAAAGTAGTTGTCCGACCCTATAAGGCTCGATATATATATAACTAGTTTGCCGTAGTAGGCTCTCTCATAAGCGTTCAGCCATACTAGGCTTTGTATCTCGACCAACTGGGCTCGCTCATAGGCACTCGACCACAGTAGGCTCGGTATATAACTTATCATCTGAGCAGAGGTTTCCCAATAGAGGCCTGCCAATAGATTATAGCTCGATGGTAATGAAAATACTGTATATGTAAATTATTTGCTCTCTTGACTGGAAGAAGGAAATACTCAATTTACAAAATACTCGTCGTTTGGTTAAAAGAAGGATGGCTAGTACCATAACAATGATAAAAAACTTATTAGGCGTAACAAAGTTAGGGGAAATAAAGTAAGTATTCTTCTAGTGTTAAGAACAACAAAATGACATCAATTAGAAAGATGCCTTCATGCTTTTGTTCCAGTAGAGGTTCATGCTTGTAGAGGGTGATCTCCAAAAATACATGGTATAAACTTACAAAACTAGGAAAATATACGTAACTTGAGAGACTAGCAAAATATATGTAAATTACGAGATAAGAATTTTTTTTCTTTGTGTCATGTTGTAAAACTCGTGTAATTACAAGATCGTGCAAAATGAAGGAAGAGCTTAGACTTAACATACCCGGAGTAGGAAAAAATCTGTATGATGTGATAATAGCATAAATATGCTAATATCAAGGTAATAGCATCCCCTAGTTTATGTCAATTTACTGAAGACGAAATATTAACGTACGAAAAATGCGAGATGTAACATCCTTCCCCCTTAGAAACATTCATCCTCGAATGTCTACTCTAAGATACTTTGGGAAATATTTTGCCGGAGTCTCTTCCGTACATTAGACTAAAACCACCCTGCACGCAGCCAGAAAACATACTATATATGCAACACTTAGCCTCACACAACCGTCTATTATAAATTCGAAAAGTAAAAAATAAGATCTTACTGGAGAACCTACTGGCCTGAATAGGGTTGTACTGAGGTATCCCATATCGAGTCATATTTCTAGTTTGAAATAGGTGGGGGTATTTAGACTTCATTTCTTCCTCCGCTTCCCACGTCATCTATTCCACATTCTTGCTTCTCCATAAAACCTTCACGGAGGCTACCTCCTTATTCCGTAGCTTGCGGATTTATCGGTCTAGGATGGCAACAGATTTTCCTCGTATGACAAGTCCTCTGTAATTTGTACATCATCTGTGGGCCCTATTCGGGTAGGATCTCCAATGCACTTGCGTAAAATAGATACGTGAAAAACCAGATGGACAGACTCCAATTCCGAGGGCAATTCTAACTCATAAGCTACTTGGCCCACTCTCTGAATGATCCTATAAGGCCCAATATACCGTGGGCTAAGTTTTCCTTTCTTATCAAACCTCATCACACCCTTCATAGGTGACACCTTTAAGAATACCCAATCATCAACCCCGAACTCTAAATCTCGTCTCCGCATGTCAAAATATGACTTTTGATGACTCTGAGTTGTCAGCAGTCGCTCCTAGATAAGCTTTACTTTTTCTATGGCCTGCTAAACCATGTATGGCCCATGTAACCCAGATTCTCCAGCATCAAACTACCCTATAGGAGATCTGCATTTACGCCCAAACAAAGCCTCGGACGGAGCCATCTGGATACTAGAGTGGTAACTGTTATTATATGCAAACTCGATAAGAGGTAGATGTTCATCCCAACTTCTTTTAAAATCTAGCACACATGCTCGTAACATATCCTCGAGCGTCTGAATCGTGCGCTCGACCTCTCCATCAGTTTGTTGATGAAAAGTCGTGCTGAGATTCACTTGTGTCCCTAGACCTTTCTGAAATGACCTCCAAAAATATGTTGTAAACTTGGCCCCACGGTCAGATATAATAGATACTGGTACCCCGTGTAGTCGCACAATCTGCTTAATATATAATTTTTCATAATCTTCTACTGTATATGTAGATATGACCGATAGGAAATGGGCTGATTTCGTGAGAGTATCCACTATCACCCATATGGAATCGAACTTACGATGAGAACGAGGTAAACTCATAATAAAGTCCATGTTTATCGCCTCACATTTCCATATCGGGATCTCTATAGTCTGCATTAGCCTTCCGGTCTTCTGGTGCTCTATCTTCACCTGCTGGCAACTAGGGCATTGAGCGACTTACTCAGCAATGTTCTTCTTCATATCGTTCCACCAATTCACATCCTTAATGTCATAATACATCTTCGTCGACCCAGGGTGAATGGAGTACCACGAATAATGTGCCTCTTACATAATCTTGTCTCGTAGCCCTGCTACATCTAGAAAACACAAACGACCCCTATATCTGAGAACCCCATCTTCCTTGACTTCCAACAACGACTTCTTCCACTGCGGAACTCGCTCTCTCAACTCGACCAACTCTGGTCCTCTTACTGCCTCTCCTTTACTTTAGCTATGAGAGATGATTTTGTAGTATTTTGGAGTACAATTCCTTCATTGCAAGAGTCTACTAACTGAACCCCCAAACAAGCCAATTGATAAATCCTTCTAATTAATTGTCTTTTCTCGGCCTCTACATGTGCTAGGCTACCCATAGATCGGCGACTTAAGAAATCTGCTACAACATTAGCTTTCCCTGGGTGGTAGAGAATGTTGACATCGTAATCTTTCAATAACTCAATCCATTGCCTCCGTCGCAAATTCAATTATTTTTGCTTGAAGATATATTGGAAGCTTTTATGATCTGTGAATATATCAACATGAACACCATATAAATACTGCCGACATATCTTAAGTGCATGGACAACCGCAACTAACTCAAGGTTGTGGGTTCGGATAATTCCGTTCGTGCTTCCTTAAATACCTTGAAGCATACACAATTACCTTCACATGTTACATCAATACACATCCTAACCCGATACCTAAGGCATTACAATACATGGCATAACAATCTGGACCCTCTGGAAGTGCTAGAACTGGCGTTGAGGTCAACTTGTTCTTAAGCTATTGGAAACTCTGCTCACAGGCCTCTGCCCACAAAAACTTAGTCGTTTTCTGCGTCAGCTTCGTTAATGGTGCTAAAAGAGAAGAAAACCCTCTACGAACCTCCGGTAGTATCATGCTAAGCCTAGAAAGCTACGATCTCTATCGAAGTGGTAGGCCTAGGCCATGATTTCACAACCTCAATCTTCTGAGCATCTACCTTTATACCTCTATCGGATACAATGTGCCCCAAGAATGCTAAAGACTTCAACCAAAACTCACACTAAAAAAACTAAGCATACAATTTACTATCACTGAGGGTTTGGAGTACCGCTCGCAGGTGGTCCACATGCTCACCCTCTGAACGTGAATAAACCAGAATATCATCAATAAAGACTATCACGAGCAGATCTAACTATGGGCGGAATAGGCTATCAAGTCCATAAATATGGCAAGCGCATTCGTCAACTTGAAGGACATGGCAAGGAAATCGAAGTGGCCATATCGGGTTGTTAAGGCTGTCTTGGGGATATCTTTCTCCCGAACTCTGACCTGGTGGTATCCTGACCTCAAATCTATCTTTGGAAAGCATCTAGCTCCCTGCAACTGATCAAACAAATCGTCTATCCTTGTAAGTGGATACATATTCTTAATAAGTACCTTGTTCAGTTGAATATAATCGATACACATCCTTAGCGAGCCGTCTTTCTTCATTACAAAAAATACCGGTGCACCCAAGGTGAGGTACTAGGTCTAATGAAACCTTTCTCCAGTAAATATTTAACTGCTCTTTCAACTTATTTAATTCGGCAGATTCCATTCTATACAAAGGGGTGAATATTGGTTGCGTTCCAGGAAGCAAATCGATGCCAAAATAAATCTCTTGCTCTTGAGGAATACCTGGAAGTTCATCTGGAAATACATCCGCGTACTCTTTGACTACTGGAATAGACTAAAGTGTAGGTATCTTAGCATTCGCATCTTTAACTCGCACAATATGATAAATGCACCCTTTTGCGATCATTTTCCTCGACTTCAGATAGGAAATAAACCTACCTATGGGTGTCGCTGTATTACCTACCCATTCAAGGACTGGCCCACCTGGAAAAAGAAATCTGGTTGTTGTTGCTCGACAATCAACTGTGGTAAACAAGCCTCCAACCAATGCATGCCCATGATAGCATCAAAATCCAACATCTCTAGCTCAACTAGGTCGGCTGAGGTCTGATGGCCACAAACTGTCATCGTAAAACCTCGGTAAACCCCTCAGCGATAATCGATTCTCTGACCGGTGTAGATACCGCAAAAAGTATCACTTAGTATTTCACGAACTATACCAAATTTCCTCGCGACAAATGGGGTAATACATGATAAAGTAGATTCTGTGTCTATCAAGGTATAAATATCGTGAGAAGAAATGGTCAACATACCTTTCACAACGTCTGGTGAGAACTCTTGGTCCTGTCGACCTGCTAGCGCATAGATATGATTCTGGTTACCACCGAAACTGGACCCTCTACCTCTGCTTCGACCTCTACCAGACGAAGACTAAGACTCGTGCCCTGAAAGATGCACGGATATTGCTGATCCTGTTGTTGAATTCGCTGGTTGCGCTATACCCCCAGAATATCTATTTAGGCATTCTCGCATCATCTGCGCTGGACACCCACATGTATAACAAGCATCAGAACCAGCTCGGCATTGGCTCAAGTGTCCTCTACCGTAGATGGCACACCGCGATGGGAAAGACCATGTCTGCCCCGAACCTCATTTTGCTGCAAACTTAACGGTCATACATGTAACCCTATGACTAAGGTGGCGAAGGTTGAGGTGGTCGTTCGAAGTACTAGAGCATGTAACTACCATGAGACTGTTCCTGAGATTTGGCAAATCTCATCCTCTTATGTTGCCCTGACTCAGTCCTCTCCGTACCCTGCTACAAATGCCTACCCTTTTCTATATTCTGTGAAAATGCCTGAATCCGGGAGATATTCATACTATCCTGTAATGCAGCGGTGTCACATGCCTCGGTCAACTCTAGGGCCAACCCTGCTATAAACCTGTGGATCATGTCCAGCATAGTAGCAACTATGGATGGTGCATATCTGAACAATAAGTTAAAACGGAGACTATACTCTTGAACACTCATATTGTCCTGCTTGAGGGCTAGAAACTGATCGACTCGGGCCTGTCGGATCTCCCGTGGTAGGTACTGGTCAAGAAAGGCATCTGAAAAATTCTCCCAAATAGCTGGAGGTACATCACGTCCTCCCTGGACCATTCCCATAGCTCGTACAAAGGGATGGCTATATCTCGGAGTCAAAAATCTGCTAGCTCAACTGCCTCTGCCTCCGTGGCATGCATAACCCGAAAGATCATGTGAAGATGATCTATGAAATCCTGCGGGTCCTCCCTCTGATCTGTCCCCGTGAACTCTGGGGGACTCAAAGCAATAAACTCTTGGACCGTTGAACTCCTAAATCCCTCGGAAGGTCCTGTACTAGCAGATGCCCAATCTTGTTGTTGGGTAGCTACCAACTGTGCCAAAAAATGCACCGCACTTCTCAAGTCCTGATCTGATGGAAGAGGAGGGGGAACTAGATGTGCCGTCTCTCTAGGAATCTCCTCAAGTAGCGTAAGAGCCGGTAATTTCTGGGTAGGACTGTCTCCCTAGGACTCCGATTGGGCCCCAACTACTGGGGGTACCCTGCTAGTCCCCTCACCTATTATTCTTTCCCTCCTCTTGCTAGTGGTAGTCTTCCTAGTTACCATCATCTATGCATGCAAATGTCAACATGTAAGTTTAACTCAGATTTTCTATAACGCAATGCTACATCACGATTTAGATTTGAAGGAAGGGTAACCAACTACTTAATTCCCTGTGGTCCCCTGCTTATATAATATGGTTCACCACACATCTATATACAAGACACGACTTGTAGACCTCCTAGGACAGAATTTCCTAATACCACTTTTATCACGCCCCGAGCTTGGGGCGAGACCGGCACTCAGTGCCTCATCTATCCTTGCATACCAACGTGTGACTCAGGAATTCTGGACATATAATGTCATACCTTGGCCAAGGCCACATTGCAAGACAATTTGTGAAGAAAAATATAAAATTGAATAGAGACTAATGCTGACTAAATGTCAACATAAAGTTGGGTCGGCAAGGTCGTCATAACTACTATAACTGACAAGCCAACAAAATATATGTACAGGGCCTACAAGCCCAACATACTGCACTAACTGACAAGATATGTCTACAAGCCTCTACTGATAGATGTATTGTGATTGGAACAGGGCCCCGACCTACCCATAACCTATCTATATATATGCACAAGATGTACACAAAACTGCTATACCCGGCAACTCCAATAGACGGGGAGCTTAACGATAAAGCTGAACTCGGGAAACACCTACTGAGGAGGTCTACCCGTCTGTCTGTCTGAACCTGCACGCATGAAATGCAGCGCCCCCAGAAAGGGACGTCAGTACGAAATAATGTATTGAGTATGGAAGGAAATATACTGAAAGCTGAAACATAACTGATAATATAATAACTGAAACCAACAGGGAGTCAAAGAATATCTGAAGATATGCTCACCAGTTGATATTGACTCTATTTTCTCAATATAATAAGTAAAATAGATGTCCGGCCCTATAAGGCTCGGTATATATATATATATATATATATAAATTGCTCGGTCGTAGTAGGCTCGCTCATTGGCGCTCAGCCATACTAGGCTTTATATCTCGACCAATTGGGCTCGCTCATAGGCGCTCGGCCACAGTAGGCTCGGTATATAACTTACCATCTAATCAGAGGTTGCCCAATGTGCCCACCGGTTATAGCTCGATGGTAATGAAAATACTGTATAAATAAACTCTATGCTCTCTTGAATGGAGAAAGGAAATACTCAATCTACAAAATACTCGTCGTTTGGTTAAAAGAAGGATGGCTGGTATCATAACAATGATAACAAAATCAATAGGCGTAACAAAATTAGGGGCAATAAAGTAAGTATTCTTCTAGTGTTTAAGAATAAAAAAATGACATCAATCAGAAAGCTGCCTTCATGCTTTTGTTCCAATAGAGGTTCATGCTTGTAGAGGGTGATCTCCAAATATACATGGTATTAACTTACAAAACTAGAAAAATATACGTTACTTGCGAGACTAGCAAAATATATGTAAATTCCGAGATATGAATTTTTTTTTCTTTGTGTCATGTTGTAAAACTCGTGTAATTACGAGATCATGAAAAATGAAGGAAGAGCTTAGCCTTAACATACCTGGAGTAGGGAAAAATCGGTATGATGTGCATAAAATTGTACGTTGCTAATAATTCTCAATGGATCCGTTTTGGTTGGAATAATTCATGTTGCTCAATGTAACGTTTAGGATGTGACTGAAGTAAACGTCCCCCACTTCTTAATTGTAGTGTCTTGATATGGAAAATGTTGGAAATTAAGTAAAGGTGTAACTAACATGTTGTGCCACCTAGTAAGAATAAGTGTGGTTGTAAGAATTTGCCTAATCAAGAATGACTTAGTCATTCCTTTAATTAGTTGCCACGTTTTGGGTTGTCTCATCTCATAGTTTAATTATTAATTAGGTAATATCCCTCTACCCGGTAATTAACCAATTACCCGCATAATTAAGAAATGTCTCAAATTACTAAAAATTTTACTTATTTTTAATATACTTTATACATCATACTATCGTGGTCATATGGTACCTTGTATGGTACTAGTCAATAAGTATCGGGTATTATCGCTCGAACTGTAGTTTATCTCAATTTGACAACCATCAACGAAACTCATTTTCTTTAATTTGTGTACCCTTTCCTTCATGGAACTTACTTATTGCTTGGTATAAATAGCATAAATATGCTAATATCTAGGTAATCTCATGTCACGCCCCAAAACCGAGGGACACGACCGGAACTCAACCGGAGGACCCCGGTCAAGCGGACCTGGAATTGCCTTTCCCACCCCACGCATCACCCCGTGATTTCAATATACATTATTCATGTGAAATAGCCATTTAGACTTAATCATAAACTTAAAACTTGGATTTATTTCTACTTCTTATCATTACCAACATATGATACTAAATACTTACAAAATACATACAACATTTTCCAGCGTGGATCACGATTCTGAACCGTACAATCACCTTCCCAAATTACATATGTACACTACCCACATTGTGTCTACTGAGCCTCTAAGAGTACAATGGAGTTATACAATACTTGCCAGTAACAAGGCTCCGGCTAAACCTTACACAAGTACCAAAATAAGAATCCGGGAGGAAAGATGGCATGAGCCACACTGGGCCCGAGAGAAGAAGGGCTCACCAAAACCGCTGATAGGACGAGGCGGAGGCACTACTGTCGGTGTGTTGAACTACCTGCTATGGAACCACCTACAATCATCACAAGAATGTAGCGTCCCCGGCAAAAGGGACGTCAGTACATATGAATTGTACTGGTATGCATGAACAAACTTTACTCTAGTAAATTCAATAATGCACAGGCAAGAGACAGACAGAGAGTCGCACAATTACTGCACAAGACATAGAAAGATATACAATGGAAGTTCCACAATTTTCACTTTATCAAAAATCATAATTTCAATTCCATCCTTGTCCATCCTCATATCTCACCCTTATTCCTCTTGTTGCGGCGTGCAACCCGATCCCACCTGACAATTGTTGCGGCGCGCAACCCGATCATACCTTACAATTACAATCACACCATTATCACTTCTTACATATCACCCTTATCTCCCCTGTTGCGGCGCGCAACCTGATCCCACCTTACAATTACACCTCAGGCCAACGATGACGATTCACAGTTCAATCACAGAAGATTTCAGCAATAAGAATACAATTTTTTTACATAGCTTTTAGCATATACACTCATACTCTTGGATTTATTATCCTGTTAGCACCGTTTTTCATAACGTGGTAGTGTGGTGGTCAACTAAAGACGGACAATTATTACACTTCACACATCACATAGTTTGAACAACCAGTTGCACATATTATAATAATACACGTACCGTATGCTCAAACACCACAAGTGATTTTACAAAGATTAAAGTTAGCCATACATACCTGGAGTCGAGTTTCCCTTTTCAACTTTAACCCACAACCACCGAACCAACTATTACCGTCAATCTAGTTCACAATTAGACATATTCAACTCAGAATTTGAAGTCATGCATGTAATTTGGACTGTCTCAAACATTTTGTCAAGCACTATGTGAACCCATTTGATTTCCGACCCTATCTTTGTGAAGTTTTCCCCAACCCACTCCCTCTTATTAGATTAGCACCATCATTAAACATGCATGCAAGGTCTTAGCTAATATTTCTAAGAATCAATCCAGGCCAACCCTCCCTTTGTTTAAAAATCAGAAAATTAAATGAAAAGAAAGAAAAGGGGCTGGGAACCTTACCTGCTAGAATGGGAAAGAAGGGGATTACTCGAATTGCCAGGCCTGAGAGGCCTTGAAATTTACTTTGGTGGAAAGATCACTTCCTTTCTCAAGAACTCTCCTCTCCTTCTCTCTATTCGTTCAGAAAACTTGTTAAAATGAAAGGGGGCAGGGGTTAAATGAAACTGGGGTCGGATACAAAAATTTAGAAAATTAAAAGATCGTGTCGAATATGCGGTAAGGAATGCGATCGCATTCCTGACATGCGGTCCGCATATTGGACCGCAGAATGGCCCCCAGGTGGGCCTAATTTTAAAAGCATTCTGCCCGTGTATGCGACCACTATGCGGTCTGCATATGCGTTATGCGATCACATTAGGCGTCGTATACACGTTATGCGATCGCATTATGCGTCGCATAACACCTCTTCAATTGGGCAGTGATCTGCCCGTGTATGCGACCACTATGCGGTCTGCATATGCGTTATGCGATCACATTAGGCGTCGTATACACGTTATGCGATCGCATTATGCGTCGCATAACACCTCTTCAATTGGGCAGTGATCTGCCCGTGTATGCGACCACTATGTTGTCCGCATACACGTTATGCGATAGCATAGTGCGTCGCATAACCACCAATTTCTGGAAAAAGTAAGTTCTTTCAAATCCGGGGTATTTTTACAAAATTAAGGTCCGTTTTAAGAATTTCCACAGAGTTAACCACTCGAGGACTTATTCGGGCATTATTTTGAGCAGGAAATTTTACGGGTCTTTACATTCTCCCCCCTTAAAAATCATTCGTCCTCGAATGAGGATTTTGGAAATCATTTGGTTTTTGAAAACATGATATGCAACTTCCCAATTTACACTAGCTCCAATAATTTCTAAAAAATTTCGCCAGAGGTTCTCTTTTATATAGGCCTATCTACCTGTCAGAGAGCCCCCGAAACACATTTCCAAGCATCATTACACAAATTTAATTATCCCTACAACATGTATACTATTCCTCACCTCAATACTTGCACATATTCAATTACCTTGACCAATGCATACGGCTCACCATTTAACATAAGACTCTATTAGTGGCATACAATTTGCACATAGTTTTGGGCCTCTTCAGTGTGCCCCATAAAGTTCAATCACCTCAATAGATCATAGACAATTTTACTTACTTACCATTTACCAATCTACACTACTATTAATTACTTACTTAGCACATTTGTTTCACAAACTTTTTATTTGCTCTAAAGGTGGCACACCACCTAGTTAGCAACTTCGTGTACAGTTTTAGCACGCGTTGGAAAATAAGGCAATTAGGAGGAGAAAGAATAACAGGGTGCCTTGGCACGAGTCCGAATAAAACATCAAATTGCCTTGGAACCATGATTCACACGATCACTACTACACTTGCTCAAACAGATGAGGGTGTTTTTCTTTCATTTCTTTCTCTGCTTCCCACGTGGCCTCCTCGACTCTTTGACTCTGCCACAACACTTTAACAGAAGCAATCTCTTTGTTCCTCAACCTACGGACCTGCCTATCAAGAATGGCAACCAGAACTTCTTCGTACGACAATTCTTCACTAACCTCAATGGTCCCAACTGGCACGATGGCGGAAGAATCTCCAACTACCTTCTTCAACATAGACACGTGGAATACCGGGTGCACTAATGACAGCTCAGGGGGCAATTCCAGCCTATACGCGACCTGTCCTATCCGTTGAGCGACCCGATACGGCCCGACATACCTTGGGCTCAGTTTACCCTTCTTTCCGAACCGCATGACTCCCTTCATGGGAGATACATTCAAGAACACCCAATCATCTACCTGAAACACTAAGTCCCTACGACGAACATCCGCATAGGATTTCTGACGACTCTGAGCAGTTTTCATCCTTTCCTGAATGACTCTAACTTTTTCCATAGCTTGGTGCACAAGATCTGGCCCTATCAATTCTGCCTCACCAACCTCAAACCATCCGATCGGAGATCTACATCTCCTCCCGTACAATGCCTCAAATGGGGCCATCTGAATACTAGCATGAAAGTTGTTATTGTAAGCAAACTCTATAAGCGGCAAGTAATCATCCCAGCTACCCTTGAAATCCAAAACACAAGACCGCAACATATCCTCAAGCGTCTGAATAGTCCACTCCGCTTGCCCGTCCATCTGTGGGTGGGAAGCTGTGCTGAGATTTACCTGAGTACCCAGACCTTGTTGAAATTTCCTCCAAAAGTTAGCTGTGAACTGGGCCCCTCGATCCGAAATAATAGAAATTGGAGTGCCATGAAGCTTGACTATTTCCTTGATATACAACTAAGCGTACTATTTTGCAGTATCAGTGGACTTGACTGGCAAGAAGTGAGCTGATTTCGTGAGTCGGTCCACTATTACCCAAATCGAGTCGAACTTTCGCTGAGTACGAGGTAAACCTACCACGAAATCCATGTTGATCACCTCCCATTTCCACGTCGGTAATTTCCATATGTTGAGTTAACCCACCGGGCCTCTGATGCTCGGCCTTCACTTGTTGACAAATCGAACATTTGGATACATTGCTTGCCACGTCCCTCTTCATACCGCCCCACCAATAAACTTCCCGGAGATCATGATACATTTTCGTAGAACCTGGGTGCACCGAATACTGGGAGCTATGAGCCTCCGCCATTACCCTTCCCCGATGATTATCTACATCGGGAACACATAGCCTACCCTGACATCGCAACACTCCCTCATTGCTGCCGAGCAAAAATGTCGAAATCTTGCCATTCAGAACTGCCTCCTTCAATTGTGCCAATGTTGGATCATCAAACTGCTTCTCCTTGACTTCCGCTACAAGTGACGATTCTGCCCCATTATTGTTACGCCCAGCAATATTACGTCAACATTACGTCACGCAGTACTACATCACGATGATGTTACGTTTTGTAGTATTAAATTACGACGATGTTGCACTCTGTAGTATTGTACGTTGAATTTGTCGTAAGGTAATTGAAATCAGTCCAACGAAAAGATTATATGGAGATTATAAGGATTATGCTATTTCGAACAAGGATTGAGTAAATTCATAAAGGTGAGAGGGGAAGCAAGTCAAAGAAAATGAATTTTCGTCCAAGTTTTGCATGTTGGGATAAAATACTAGCCGAGCATTAATACCCAATATTTATGGAATAGTACCATATAATATACCTCATGGCCATGATAGTAAGGTGTATAAGGTATGTTAAAAGTGAATAGTATTTTAAGTAAATGGAAATAATTTTCAATTATGTGGGTAATTGGTTAATTATTGGGTAATCGGACATTACCTAGTTAATTAATAACTAGTGGTGGATTAATTAAAAATAATAGATAAGGACAAAGCCTCCCACGTGGAAGTATATGGAAAGGGATCTAATGACTCTTGTTCTGGGCAATTGAATAAGATTGACACATGGACTATGTATTAGCCCACCAAAACGTGGAAAGATGACTATGATGGTCATATTTAAAATTGTTTCAATTGATCTATAGTACAAAGGTGCCTAATCAATTTGAGCTAACAACATTCTCTTTCCAACAAGATTTCTTGCGACATTTTGATATCAAACAGACACTACACACCATTTTAAACCACTTTCCTAATTCAACCATTCTCTTTCCAATCCAACTTATAAGGAATTCTTATAAGTTATGAAAAGGTAAGAACGTCAATTATGATCGGAGCAGAACATTAGCAATTGCCAACTTCCCATGAAAGAAAAACGTGAATTCTTGCAACTAAAAGAAATCCAGCGAGAATTATTGGAACTTTAGCAACGTAAATTTTGCAATTCTAATGGAGTACGGTGCAACCTTTTTCAAGAACATCATGCGTATTTTTCCCTACTCCAGGTAAGTTAAGGCTATCCCTTCTTTCTTTTGGCATGATCCATGCGATACGAACGAAACGTGCAAATGCACAAATTCCATAAATAACTCTATTCATAGAAGTATTAGAGATATCTATGTTCTTGAATTTCCATGTGTCGTAATACTTTATCATCTGTTCATGGGTCTCAGAAAAATATGAAAGTTGAAAGGAGTTTACTTTATGATATTACTCAAAGGCAAAATGGCCTTATGAAGCTCCGAAAGATTTTATTAACGTACTTATCATGCATTGCATTCATGTGCATTGACCCATGACCATATGGCGTTATATACGCGTATATATGTAAATATATGTATATGGGATATGGGAAAAGGTTATGGCGTTATATACGCACCACCACCTGATCAGCTGGTATATGATGATGATGTTGCCCACAGTGGCTGAAATATGATTCAAACGGCGTTATATACGCGTATATATGTATGTATCTTCAAACGGCGTTATATACGCGTATATATGTATGTATATATATGTATATGGGATATGGGAAAGGTTATGGCGTTATATACGCACCACCACCTGATCAGCTGGTATACGATGATGATGTTGCCCACAGTGGCCGATATGATATGATGGGATGCCCTCAGAGACTGATGATGTTATGAAACATATACCTATGTACGACATGACATTCATACGCATATACATGGTACTAAAAGTGATTTATTATTTACAGAGTTATCCAGACATACAGGTTGAGTCAATTACTCTATATCTCTTCCATGTCTCTTATGTATTTATTTATGTGCCTTACATACTCAGTACATTATTCGTACTGACGTCCCTTTTGCCTGGGGACGCTGCATTTCATGCCCGCAGGTCCCGATAGACAGGTCGAAAGCCCTCCACGTAGGCTATCAGCTCAGCAGAAGATGTTGGTGCACTCCATTTGCTTCGGAGTTGCTCATTTGGTTAGTATGATTTAGACACATATTGTTTGGTAAGGGGGGATTCTGTCCCGAACTTTATGATATTTATGTACTCTTAGAGGCTGTAGACATACGTCGTGTACATAAAGGATTGTACGGCCTGGACAGCCTATGTTTTGAGTTTATAAAGGATTGTGTTGGCCTATTAGGCTCGTATGTCATGTGTATGTAATAATGTAATAAGAAAGATACGCTACGTTGGTACTCGGTTGGGTAAGGTACCGGGTGCCCGTCACGGCTGATCGGTTCGGGTCGTGACAAAAGTGGTATCATAGCAGTTCTGTCCTAGGGAGTCTACAAGTCGTGTCTAGTAGAGTCTTCTTTATGGGTGTGTCGTGCACCACACTTATAAGCATGAGGCTACAGGGCATTTAGGATTGTCACTCTTTCTTCTTACTCTAGATCGTGTGGTAGAGCTCACTTATAAGAATTCAAATTCCGAAATTCTATTTTTATTCGTAATAAGACGATGCCTACTTTCAGAAAGATGATCGATAAGAGATATAGCTATGGAAGTGTTGAATTAGAGGAACTCGACTTTGTATCATGCTTATGATAAGTAAGTATGAAGTCTTCAGCAGATCATGTGCGTACTGAAAGGTGTAAGCTTCCTGATAAGAAGCCTTAAGGCAAGAATGCATAACCATCTTTATGGTGAAGGACAATGAGAGATTAAGAAGATAAGTACAAGTTTCAGTAAGTAAAAGGAGCAAGGTGAAAAAGGGTACGAGGTACCCAGTTAATGAAGGTTAACAGCGTTTATAATTGAGGCAGAGAAACATAAGCTTTTTGAGTTATATTCAATAGTAACAGAGGTATATATAATTGGTCGCACACATATATGCCCTATGGGGGTTAACAGAAGTAGTATAAGAAGATATGATGGATGAATTGTTTGTGTCAGTTGACATTTCCGAAGGATATTGCAAATGTTCTAATAGATCTTCTTGTGAGACACCCAGATGGTGCACTCTAAAATATTACGATTAGATATGAATACTAGCATTCAGAAGATAGGAACTGAAAGCCTGGATGGGATAAATATTATCTTAAGTGTGGCTCTCATCCCTAGTAGAGTGAGGATGTTGAGCAACCCAGAGAGCCGATGAATGAAGCAAGGAGAGCTAAAAGCGAAAGAATGTCACGTTGAAAGGTTTCACAAGAAAAGGGATATGCAGAAATATTAGCAGAGTAATGAGAAGAGAGATAAGGAAGAATGCAATAAAAATAAGAAAGGGATGAGATTGCACTATTCAAAGCCTACAGATAGGCTACGATCCCAGAACATTATGCAAACACAACGTCAAGGAGAAGAAGTGAGGCGTTCCTTCCCGGAATGTTATGGATAAAGAAGGAGACAGTGCGGGACATAAGTTAAGACGAAGGAAATAAACTAAGAAAGATTACGAGGAATATTGATATGAGAATGGGCCAATGAGTAGTTAGTAATTGGTCAGGAAGATCCCAGTTATGGCTAAACAAAAGGATACAGACAAATTAATAGATTGTGCAAGATAAACAGAATGAACCCCAACATGGGAAATTCAGTTCTACGGTTATGACATCATGACCTTGAGAAATATTCAGATAAGAGTTGGGATAGTAAAAGGTACCATATGAGCATTGCGAAAATAAAAGAGAATGTCATTCTAAAGGAAGTCAAAATATTAGTTCAGAAGCAACCCTACAAGCACAAGGGTGTGAAGGTAAGTAAACACGGATAATTATATGCGAGGAAGGACATCAAAAATTCTGTCAAATATACGATGTAATAAGCTCGCAGCTTTACAAAAGTCAGAGGTTCCTCCCTAAGTACTAAAATGAAAAACTAGCTGAGGAAATAAGGAAGAAGGCTTCAACCTAAGCACAACAACCTAAAAAGGAAAGAGTCATGTAACAACTGTCTCACAACAACATTGTAAGCACTCCAAAGAAAAGTGGCCCCTACCATGGTTAATGAACGGGAAGAAAAAAAAAATAAAAGTAAAAATTTGAAGGTCATATGAGTTGCATGAAAACTATAGCATGCGTGGGAACCAAGATAAGCTAAGTATGCACGCAACAAGGGGGCATGAAGACCAGTAAAGGAAATAGCTTACATTGAAGAAAGCTAAGAAGGAACAAAAGAAATTATTCGATCAATGATCCCGAGTTGGTTACGTTATGAACGCACTTAAGAGTTTGGAGTCTTATACCTTCACCATATACAGCCATAGAAGATTCTAGTCTACGTCAAAAGAAAGAATTGAGCCCAGGTCATAAATGAAGGATTCAATTGTTAAAGGATTTTATCATATATATCCCTCAGCGCCTACGAACGGCTAAAGTAATAACTAATACCAAGAATCGCAGGTCGGATGATATCTTAAGCCTACGTAGAGGCTGATCATAAAGAAGAGGAGACTAAAGAGTTATATCGACTAAGAAAAACAAGAGGGACCAAGAGAATTATAAACCTCAAGATCACTCTTAAGTAGCGGAGGTAAAAGAAAGATAGTACCGTAGCCATATTTTATAATAACTCTATGATGAAGCCAACTGAAGAGTACCAGCCTCATAAAAAGTAAGTACGAAGCTCCCACCAGGTTGTGTATGCACCAGAGGTGTAAGAATTATAATAGAGATTCAAGTTATGGATGTGAATTATACCTATGTGGAAGGGAGGTCATGAAAGAGATAGAAGATACGATGCGAGATTTTAAGGTAAGTAAGGTAAAGGTGAACAGCGTACGAGATACTCAAAGGCAGAATATGTGAATAGTCCATACCTCGGATACAAGGCTAGAAGTGCTGGGATTCAATATTCAGGAATGATAGTGGCATAGTCTGTGGCATATCTCATAGCCTATGGTTTCTAGGTATCGAGGAGGCTAACTAAGACAGTAAAGAAGCGTTAGAGACGATGTGATGTCTCGCTTGATGTCCCAGAATGACATAAGGAAATTTGTGATGCAAGCAAGTTGAAAGGTTACAAGTAAAATAAATAGAGTCGCGTAGGTTGCAAGCCATTGTATGGTGAAGCGACAAGGTTCTAGAAGACAAGAGTAAGGATAAAAATAGGGCGAGTGAGAAGGTAACGAAAATGGATAAGTCCTGAGGATTAAGTTCATGAAAACAAGAAGAGCAGATGGTTTCTCTAAATTATACAAAGCTCTCTATAGCCTGAATGAATTCAAAGGAGTCTAAGACTAATAACATTTAGAGTGCCACCCTGGTAATAGAATTAGGGTGTAATTGTGATAGATAAAAGATGACGTTGTGGTGACGAAAGGTAGGTTCATCTCCTGCCTTAGGGCGTCGAAGATGATTAAGAAAGGGTGTATCTATCATTTGGTCTGGGTCGCAGACACCGCTTCAGAAGTGTCGGCCCCCGAGTCCGTGCTAGTAGTGAATGAGTTTCTTGAAGTATTTCCAAACGAGCTTCCAGGGGTTCCACCAGATAGAGAGGTTGATTTCCGAATTGATGTACTACCAGATACGCAGCAAATATCTATCCCACCATATAGAATGGCGCCAGCAGAATTAAGGGAGTTAAAGGAGCAGTTGAAGGATTTATTAGATAAGGGGTTCATTCGGCCGAGTGTGTCATCGTGGGGTGCTACGATTCTTTTTGTTAGAAAGAAGGATGGTTCGCTCTGTATGTGTATCGATTATCGGCAACTCAATAAGGTCACTATCAAAAACAAGTATCCATTGCCTCGAATAGATGATTTGTTTGATCAATTTCAAGGTGCGAGGTTCTTCTCCAAAATTGATTTACGATCTGGGTATCATCAGTTGAAGATCAGGGAGCAGGATATTCCTAAGACCGTCTTTAGAACTCGTTATGGTCATTTTGAATTTCTGGTAATGTCCTTTGGGCTGACCAATGCTCCAGCATCTTTTATGGATCTTATGAATCGGATTTTTAAACCGTTGCTAGACTCCTTCGTGATTGTTTTTATTGATGACATCCTTGTCTACTCGCGGAGTCGGGAAGATCATGCTAATCACCTTAGAGCAGTCCTGCAGACTCTTCGTCATCACCACCTGTATGCTAAATTTTCGAAATGTGAGTTTTGGCTGGAATCAGTCGCGTTCTTGGGTCATGTTGTTTCCAGAGAAGGGATTCAGGTTGATCCCCAGAAGATCGCAGCAGTGAAAGATTGGCCTAGACCAACGACCCCGACGGAGGTTCGCAGTTTCTTGGGACTAGCTGGGTATTATCGGAGGTTTGTGGAGGGATTCTCCACCCTCGCCTCCCCATTGACTAAATTGACGCAGAAAGTAGTTAAGTTTCAGTGGTCCGATGCTTGTGAAAAGAGTTTTCAAGAATTGAAGTCGAGATTGACTTCGGCACCGGTGTTAACATTGCCAGAAGGTTCAGAGGGATTTGTGATCTATTGTGATGCTTCAAGGGTTGGTTTGGGGTGTGTGTTGATGCAACATGGGAAGGTCATAGCGTACGCTTCGAGGAAACTCAAGAATCACGAGGGGAATTATCTGACGCATGATTTGGAACTCGCAGCTGTGGTGTTTGCATTAAAAATTTGGCGGCATTATCTTTATGGAGTCCACGTGGATGTGTTCTCAGACCATAAGAGTCTTCAGTATTTATTCAAGCAGAAGGAACTAAATCTGAGGCAGCGGAGGTGGTTAGAATTGCTTAAGGATTATGATATGAACATCTTGTACCATCCAGGAAAGGCGAATGTGGTGGCCGATGCTCTCAGTCGGAAATCCATGGGTAGTTTGGCTCATTTGGAAGTGGATCAGAGGCCCTTGGCTCGGGAGGTTTATCAATTGGCCAGTTTGGAGGTTTGTCTTTCGACCTCAGGCGAGGGGGAAGTTATGGTGCATAATTGTCCCGACCCAAACCGATCAGCCGTGACGGGCACCCGGTACCTTACCCAACCGAGTACCAACGTAGCGTATCTTTCTTATTACATTATTACATACACATGACATACGACCCTAATAGGCCAACACAATCCTTTATAAACTCAAAACATAGGCTGTCCAGGCCGTACAATCCTTTATGTACACGACGTATGTCTACAAGACTCTAAGAGTACATAAATATCATAAAGGTCGGGACAGAATCCCGCCTTACCAAACAATATGTGTCTAAATCATACAAACCAAACGAGCAACTCCGAAGCAAATGGAGTGCACCAACATCTTCCGCTGAGCTGATAGCCTACGTGGAGGGCTTTCGACCTGTCTATCGGGACCTGTGGGCATGAAACACAGCGTCCCCAGANCGTGCATAGGTATATGTTTCATAACATCATCAGCCTCTGAGGGAATCCCATCATATCATATCGTCCACTGTGGGCAACATCATCATCGTATACCAGCTGATCAGGTGGTGGTGCGTATATAACGCCATAACCTTTCCCATATCCCATATACATATATATACATACATATCTACGCGTATATAACACCGTTTGAAGATGCATACATATATACGCGTATATAACGCCGTTTGAATCATATTTCAGCCACTGTAGGCAACATCA
>ML275253.1:19068-55756 GCA_005239495.1 Nicotiana undulata | reverse complement strand
ATGAGTAGTTGAGCAATTGATGCACTGGGAAATTGGGTTTGAGTTTTCCGTTGTTTCCCTCTTCTTTCCCCTCTTTTTTTTTGTGTTTTGTTGTTTCTTGTTTTTTTTTGTTTATGTGGGGAAACGAGTGAGAGTGATGAGGGACTTACCTGGGGAGCAGAGTGCGGTGCACTATGCGATAACATACGTGTAATGCGGTTCGCATAGTGCACCTTTGCATCGCATAATGGCCATCAGATGCCCTGAACTTTCTGTTGATGTCTGCGACGCAAATGCGAATCGCATACTGGTAATGCGGTCTCATCTGCGCCGCATACTGGCCAATTTGCTCGCTGCTTGGCTTTTACATGCAATTGTCGACCCTGTCTTTTGCGATTGCCTAAGCTATCAAACATGGGTTTCCTCCTATGAAGCGCTTGATTTAACGTCGCAGCACGACGAAGTTGGTATTCCTTTGGGGTCATTCATCAGTGGGACAAAGACCATCTGTCAGAGCTAATTTTTCTACCACATGCCTCTCACCATCGGTGCCCAAGTAATGTTTGATGCGTTGGCCATTCACCTTGAACGTACGAAGTCCGTCCTCAGTTGCTAGTTCCACAGCACCAAAAGGAGAGACATTAACCACTTTGAACGGGCTGGACCATCTGGATTTGAGTTTTCCCGGGAAGAGTTTGAGTCGGGAATTGAATAGTAACACCAAGTCACCATTGTGGAACTCCCGTTTTAGGATTTTCTTGTCATGGACAACCTTCATCCGCTCTTTGTACATAGATGCGCTCTCATAAGCATGGAAGCGAAATTCCTCCATTTCGTTGAGTTGATTTAGCCTCAAATTCGCAGCTTAATCCCAATTCAGGTTCAACTTCTTGAGTGCCCACATGGATTTGTGTTCAAGCTCCACGGGTAGATGACATGCTTTTCCGAACACTAGCCTGTATGGAGAGGTACCTATAGGAGTTTTGTATGCTGTTCAGTAGGCCCATAGTGCATCATCCAGCTTACTTGACCAGTCGGTCCGGTTTGCATTAACAGTTTTAGCTAGGATGTTCTTTATCTCCCTGTTGGAGACTTCGACTTGGCCACTTGACTGAGGATGATAAGGCGTCGCCACCTTGTGATGCACACCATACTTTTCCAATAGGCTATTGAAAGCCTTGTTACAAAAATGGGAGCCACCGTCACTAAGAATTTCTCTAGGGGTGCCGAACAGTGTGAATATGTTTCTTTTCAGGAATGCGGTCACACTCCTAGCTTCATTGTTTGGCAAGGCAACTACGCCAAAATTTGATACGCTCAAATTACACTTTAAAATAGTGTAAAGCGGTCAGAGTCAAATATAATAACCCAACGAGCTTGGGGTCGAATCCCACAAGGAATAGGTGTGAAAATGTTACTTTGATAGTGTGATTCATAACTCAAATCGTAATTCTATTCCATTAATAAATGGGGAGATGGGGGTTGGTTGTGTAGTAAACTAATAGAAGTAGTAGCACTGAGATTTACTTAAAAGTATAGTTAATATGATTAGGTGAACCAAGGTTGTGTCCCCTTTTAATGACGTGTAATGCAAATGGGTATTAATATGATATATTTCTAATGGGATGTTCTTGATATGCAATTGATTTCTAGATGGCTACCCAATATTTTTCAATAATAGAGTAGTATTTCCTCTTTTATAATTTTCCCAAATATAAAAGAGTTACAATGAAATCCAAATCACTATATGCCAAATAGAACCATCTTATCCCTAAGTGATTCCATTAAACAAGGTTTAAAGCCTTGAGTCTTTGTTCTTTACTCTTACCAATTCTAGCCCACTTTTTCACGTTTAGAAAGAATTATGGCATAAGTCAATGTTTGCAACCACTAACAAGAAATATATAATGAAGAGTAAATAAATATCAACAACCCATTATGCATATATTCAATGTTAAATACCCAAATACATAACACCCATTTAGGGTCCACAACCTTAGTAGTTAAGGCTAGCTACTCATAATAAATGACAAAAAGCTAAGAGTATTAAGTGTCATGAATGCTTACAAAACCAAGAATGAAGTATTATAATGCTTCCAAAAAGAAGAGAATATTCTAATAGGGGAATGTTCTTCAAAACCTGGACTAGAATGACCCACAAAACCCAAGTAAATCCTTTTATAATGTGCCAAAGGTCGGGTGGGTCACTGACAAAAATACCGCTGCAGACAGGTTATGTGATCGCATTCCTGTCGCACATCAAGAATGCGGATCGCTTCCTTCTTGTTCTCATCGCATAACTAAACCCTACTTTCCTGGTCGTCACCGCATTGTTGTTTTGCGGTTCGCATTGTTGATGTGCGACCGCATATTAACATCACATTCTTGGTGCAGCTTCAGGTATCGGAGATTCTACGATTAAGTATGCGGTTCGCATGTGATTTATGCGATCGCATACTCGACCGCATTTTAGCCCTTGAGATTGGCCCATCTTTTCTGTCGCGTTCTGCGATCCCTGGGTGAACAATGCGTTTCGCATTTGAGTTATGCGACGCTCTCTTGTCAGATATGCGATCGCATTAGTGTTTCTCCCCTCACTTTTTAGCTTCTTTGCTTTCTTTTCATGATCTTGAGTATTTACAGCTCATGCACTGCAAAACGTCAAAATTCTATAAGTATAAAAGGCAAATGCTCTTGAAACAAACTATAATTTAAGTAATTTGGTATTAAATGTGCCGAAATTCTCCGGCACATCATTAAGGGTATCCCTTTTTTTCTTTTGGCATGATCTGTATGACACGAATGAAATGAGCAAATGCACAATTTCCATAAATTACTCTATTCATAGAAATACTAGAGATGCTTATGTTCTAGATTCCCCATGTGTCATATTATTCTTTCATCTGTTCATGGGTCTCAAAAGTACGTAAGTTGGTAAAGTTTATTTCATGATATTAATCAGAGGCATAATGGTCTTTTGACGTACCGAGAGATTTTATTAACGTATTTCATATACATTTCATGCATTTATACATGCAAATTGACCCACGACCAGATGGCGGTATACGCGCATATATATATATGTATATGGGATATGGGAAAGGTTATGGCGTTATAGACGCACCACCACCTGATCAGCTGGTATACGTTGATGATTTTGCCCACAGTGGCTGAGATGATATAATGGGATGCCCTCAGAGGCTTGATGATGTTATGAAACATGTACCTATGCACGACATGACATTCATATGCATATGCATGACACTATAATTATATCATGATTTACAGAGTTATCCAGATTTACAAGTTGAGCCATTTACTCTATATTTCTTCCATGTCTGTTATGTACTTATTTATGTGCCTTACATACTCGGTACATTATTCGCATTTACGTCCCTTTCACCTGGGGACGCTGCGTTTCATTCCTGCAAGTCTCAATAGACAGGTCGAGAATCCTCCAAGTAGGCTATCAACTCAGCGGAAGATGTTGGTGCGCTCCATTTTCTCCAGAGTTGCTTGTTTGGCCAGTATGATTTAAACACGTATTGTTTGGTATGGCGGGGCCCTGTCCCGACCTTCATATTAAGTGTGTCCTCTTAGAGGCCTGTAGACAGATGTCATGTATACGAATGCTTGTATGGCCTTGGCGGCCTATGTTTTGAGTTTACAAATGATCATGTTGGCCTTATAGGCCCGTCTATCACATGTATAAGTTTTTATATCAGGTTAGGTCGTCCTATATTGAGTATTCCCCTTTGTTTATTCTTGTTATCCTATGACATACCGTTTGGCCCATTTTCCAATGAAAGTACAATAAGAAAGATATGTTATGTTGGTACTCGGTTGAGTAAGGTACCGGGTGCCTGTCCCATCGACTTGGGTCGTGACAAAAGTGGTATCAGAGCAGTTCTGTCCTAGGGAGTTTACAAGCCGTGTCTAGTAGAGTCTTGTTTATGGGTGTGTTGTGCACCACACTTATAAATAAGAGGCAACATGGCATTTAAGACTGTCACGCTTTTTTCTTACTCTAGATCGTTTGGTAGAGCTTAGTTGTAAGAACTCACTTTACTAAACTCTATTTTATTCATAATACGACGATGCCTACATATAGAATGACGATTGGTAAGGGATTGAATGCGGCTGTGGAATAGTTGAGTCATAGGAACTTGATTTTTGCATCTTGCTTATGATGGATAATATGAGGTATTCAGCAGATCATGTGTGTACTAAGATGTATAAGTTTCTTGATAAGGATCCCTAGGGAAAGAATGTCTATCCACTCCTACGATAAAAAGGAATAAGAGAATGGGAAGATAGACATAAGTTTCAGTAAGTAAAGGAAACAAGATGAAGAAGGGTACGAGGTACCCAGTTAGTGAAGATTATCATTATTTACCATTCAAGAAGAGATATATAAGCATTGTGAGTTACCTTCAACAGTAACAGAGGTATGTACAATTGGTCACACCGATCTAAGTTACGCCCTATGGGAGCTAACAAATATGGTTTAAGAGAAGGACAGATATCAGGATTCGACTGGGGTTAGAGTGACCCAAAATGGTGGATGGATTATTTGCGTTAGTTGAAATTTCCGAAGGATATTGCAAAATATGTTAATAGATCTCCTTGTGAGATACCCCAATGGTGCACTCTAAAATAGTACAACTAGATATGAGTACTACAAAGATAGGCACTGGAAGCCTGGAAGGGATGGATATTACCTTAGTGTGGCTCCCGTCCCTAGTAGAGAAAGAATGTTACGCAACCCGAAGAGACAATAAGATAAAGAAAGGGGAGCTATAAATGAAGGAACATTTTTCTAAAGTCTTCAGAATAAAGTGATAGACAAAACTATTAGCTGGAGAATAAGAAGAGAGTGAATGAAGCGTTATGAGTAAGATGTGATAAATGGATGATAATGGTAAATAAAAATATGACACAGTGACAGAGTCTATAGTCAAGTGAAGGAAAAGACAAGAGGTGACAGGACTTGAGGCAATAAAATAGTATAAGCCATAAAGTGATATCCCTGTTTCAAAAAATGAGTTGGCGACTACAACATGAATACCAAAAGATAAAGTTAGACCTTCATTCATTGCAACTGCTAGTCCTTCAGTATTGAAAGCAGCACATCAATGAAAGAATAGACAATGTCATGAAGGATAAAGGGTACACGAATTAAAGAAAATGAGTGTCGTTGAAAGTTGTCGATTTGGGATAAAATTCGGGCTGACAATAATACCCGATATTTACGAACTAGTACCATACAAGGTACCATATGACCATGATAGTATGATGTATAAAGTGTATTAAAAATAAGCAGAATTTTAAGTAATTTTAGACAATTCTTAATTATGTGGGTAATTGGTTAATTACTGGGTAACGGGACATTACCTAATTACCTAGTAAGTGGATAAATATTAAACCTTCCCACCCCCATCCCCACGTTGCAGCAAGCCACATCTCAAAGGAATGACTCTTAGTCATTCTTATTAGGTGGCAACCTAATATGCCAAATACATGGCATTTCAATTCAAAGAATTTCCATACAAAGATACTACAATGACAAGTGGTGACGTTAGTCATTCTGATGAATTTCAACAAATTCATTATGAAGATACTACAATCAGATTTTAACATTTCCATACCAAAGACTCTACCATCAAAAGTGAATTTATATAAGCTTTCAACAAATCTCATTATCAAACACTACAATTAGCAGTGGAGGAAACGTTGGCCATTCTTAGGATTTTTCAACTTTTCATTTACAAACACTTGAATCAGATTCCAAATATTACATTAGGCAACATGATTCTTCAACCAACCCAACGAGAATTATTGGAACTTTAGCAACGTAAAATTTTGCGATTCTAACGGAGTATGGTGCAATATTTTTCCAAGAACATCATTGATATACCCTCTCGAGGGGAGCACTTCGGGGTCGAGCCTCAGACTCCGCTTCGAACCTCTCGAGACCGGGCTTGGAATGCTATAGAGGCCTCAAATATCGGACTCCCCGATTTTTGCCGTATACAAGCATATTTTTGGAGATCATTTCAGAAAGGTATAGGGACTCAGGTGAATCTCAGCACAACTTTTCATCCACAAACTGATGGACAAGACGAGCGCACAATTCAGACGCTCGCGGATATGTTACGAGCACGTGTGCTGGATTTTAAAAGAAGTTGGGATGAACATCTACCTCTTATCGAGTTTGCATATAATAACAGTTACCACTCTAGTATCCAGATGGCTTCATACAAGGCTTTGTATGGGTGCACGTGCAGATCTCCTATATGGTGGTTTGATGTTGGAGAATCTGGGTTACATGGTCCAGAACTGGTTCAGCAGG
This sequence comes from Nicotiana undulata, assembly GCA_005239495.1. Taxonomy (NCBI): domain Eukaryota; kingdom Viridiplantae; phylum Streptophyta; class Magnoliopsida; order Solanales; family Solanaceae; genus Nicotiana; species Nicotiana undulata. The sequence goes on along the minus strand of ML275253.1, from coordinate 49,425 downwards.
CCATAGAAAAAGTAAAGCTTATCCGGTAGAGACTATTGACAGCTCAGAGTCGTCAGAAGTCATATTCAGATGTGCGTCGACGAGATTTAGAGTTCGATTTTAATGACCGAGTATTCTTAAAGGTGTCACCTATGAAGGGTGTGTTGAGGTTTGGCAAGAAAGTCAAACTTAGCCCACGGTATATTAGACCTTATAAGATTGTTCGGAAAGTGGGCCAAGTAGCTTATGAGTTAGAATTGCCCTCAGAATTGAAGTCTGTCCATCCGGTTTTCACGTATCAATGCTACAGAAGTGCATTGGCGATTCTACCTGAGTGGTGCCCACAGATGATGTACATATCACAAAGGAATTATCATACGAGGAAATTCCAGTTGACATCCTAGACCGACAAATCCGCAAGCTACGGAATAAGTAGGTAGCCTCCGTGAAGGTCTGTTACGCCCCGCAATATTACGTCAATGTTACGCCTTGCAGTATTACATTACGATGATGTTACGCTTCGTAGTATTGAATTACGACAATGTTGCATCCTGTAGTATTGTACGTTGAATTTATCATAAGGTAATTGACATCAGTCCTAGGAAAAAAAATTATTATTTGGATATTATAAGTATTATGCTATTTCAAACAAGTGGTGAGTAAATTCGTGTAGGTGAAAGGGGAAGCAAGTCAAAGAAAATAAATTTTCGTCCAAATTTGACATGTTGGATAAAGTTCGAGCCAAGCGTTAATACCCGATACTTATGGACTAATACCATACAAGATACCACATGATCATGATAGTAAAGTGTATAAGGTATGTGAAAAGTGAGTAGTATTTTAAGTAAGTGAAAATAATTCTTAATTATGTGAGTAATTGGTTAATTATTGGTAATGGAACATTACCTAGTTAATTAATAATTGGTAATGGATTAATTATAGTCTTTGGATAAAGACTATTGCATAAAAATGTGGCATCCCTTTAAAATATATGAAGTGACTCATAATTTGGAAGGAAAGGTGTCAAATTAAGTTTCATACACATGACACATATGAAAGATATCAGAAGTTCAAAAGTTTGTCCTTGGATAAACAAGTTCAAGTCCCAGATTCTCTTCTTTAGTGTCTCAAAGAAACTAATATCACATTCATTAGTCCTAACGTTGATTCTCTTCTTTAGTTTTTCAAAGAAACTTCACATTCATTAGTTTTAGTCCTAACGACGTTCATGATAAATTCAAGCTGCCAGATTATAGTTTGGGTCGCTGCAAGAAATTGGAATTAAAAGGAGTTGTGAAAATTGGATGAAAGTGAGGTGCTCATGTTTGCTAATCTATCGAATGAAAGCTATAAATTTCATACGAGACTACGTAATATTATGGCAACGGGATTTTGCGATTCTAAAGGAGTATGGTGCAATCTTTCGCCAGAATATCATATGAATATTTTCCTACTCCGATCTCTCTGTTATGTGTTTGTTGCAACTAATGTATATTAGAGGGATTATAATACCAGGATTGTCAAGAGAATCGGCTCAGGTATGTTAAGGCTATCCCTTCTTTCTTTTGGCATGGTCCAAATTATACTGAAGAAACGAGAAAATACACAGTTTCTATAAATTACTCTATTCATAGAAATAGTAAGGGTGTCTATACTCTTGATTCCCCATGCGAATTATTATTATTTTCTGTTCATGGGTCTCAGAATAATACACAGTTGGAAAAGTTTATCCGGAAGAAATATTAAGATTATTACGTACTTTTCATGCATTTCACACATGTGCATTGACCCATGACCATATGGCGTTATATACGCGTATATATGTAAATATATGTATATGGGATATGGGAAAAGGTTATGGCGTTATATACGCACCACCCCCTTATCAGCTGGTATATGATGATGATGTTGCCCACAGTGGCTGAAATATGATTCAAACGGCGTTATATACGCGTATATATGTATGTATATTAAAATGGCGTTTTATACGCGTATATATGTATGTATACATATGTATATGGGATATGGGAAAGGTTATGGCGTTATATACGCACCACCACCTGATCAGCTGGTATACAATGATGATTTTGCCCACAGTGGCCGATATGATATGATGGGATGCCCTCAGAGGCTGATGATGTTATGAAACATATACCTATGCACGACATGACATTCATACGCATATGCATGATACTAAAAGTGATTTATTATTTACAGAGTTATCCAGACATACAGGTTGAGTCAATTACTCTATATCTCTTCCATGTCTCTTAGGTATTTATTTATGTGCCTTACATACTCGGTACATTATTCGTACTGACGTCCCTTTTGCCTGGGGATGCTGCGTTTCATGCCCGCAGGTCCCGATAGACAGGTCGAGAGCCCTCCAAGTAGGCTATCAGCTCAGCGGAAGATGTTGGTGCACTCCATTTGCTTCGGAGTTGCTCGTTTTGTTAGTATGATTTAGACACGTATTGTTTGGTAAGGCGGGACTCTGTCCAGACCTTTATGACATTTATGTACTCTTAGAGGCTTGTAGACATATGTCGTGTACATAAAGGATTATACGGCCTTGTCGGCCTATGTTTTGAGTTTATAAAGTATTGTGTTGGCCTATTAGGCCCGTATGTCATGTGTAGGTAATAATGTAATAAGAAAGATACGTTACGTTGGTGCCCGGTTGAGTAAGGTACCGGGTGCCCGTCCCGGCCCATCGGTTTGGGTCGTGACAAGGTCTTATGGAGAAGAAAGAATGTGGAAGGGATGACGTGGGAAGCGGAGGAAGAAATGAAGTCTAAATACCCCCACCTGTTTCAAACAGGAGATATAGCTCAAGGTGGGATACCTCAGCACAGCCCTATTCAGGCCAGTAGGTTCTTAGGTAAGCTCTTATTTTTGACTTTCCAAATTTATAATAGATAGCTGTTGTGAACACCCAATTTTTGCCCCGCATGGAAATTACTCCTAAAAATAATCAAAAAATAATTTTAATGAATTTTATGAATTTTTCTTTATTAGTTGCATTTCATGTGGGTTTAATATTTTAAAATCGTAGAAAAATCATACAAATAGTCACATTTTTCATTGCATGTCATCTTAGGTTTAATTTTACTTTTAGAGATTAATTACTCTTAATTGATAGATTAATATATAAAAAGTCAAAAAAATATACATTAGCATTAATAAATTAGTCTAATTAATTAGTTAAAAATGCTAATTAGTCTTTAGCAAAATATATTCAATTAATAGTAACATGACCATTTTTTAAAGAACAATTTGGCCTTTTATTTCAAATTGACCCAATTTTAAGGCCCAAAATCCTAGGCCCAACCAAATACCCCTCTTTAAAAATCCCACTTTCCTAAAACCTAGACCTAATCTCACTAGAAAAATTCCTACACTACTCCCTTCAGCTGTTTCCCCATCAGCTAAAAAACCTTCCAAAAATTAGATCACCTCTAGCCTAAACCCACCATAAAAGGACTTTAAATCATAAGATTTCTTGACGATTCTCGCACAAAATACCAGTTGTGCAACCACACAAAACCTCCCCTGGGGTTGCTGAAAATTCAACAATGTAAAGGCCATCAAAACCCAGCTACTCTTCCGCCAAATTCAGCCATAAACACCCAAAAATCAGCAACCAAAGGCCACTTTAAAGCCTAAAAAACCGGGCCAGAAACTCGAGCGAAGCTTCAACTCAAAACGTTCTCAAACAACCCCAAGAACGATCCGAAAACCACCGATAGACAACCTCTAAACCTCCATAGAACAACTTTTTTTTAATACCAAAAATTACTACCAAATCTGGTCGAAGCAACGGGGTCTTTAGTCGAGGTTGCCGACGAGTTTCGATGCTCCTTCTGACATCTTGTCCATGGTCCAGAAGTGAAGGCCCATTCTTTCTGTTCTTTTGGAAAACTAAGTCAATTTAAAGGTTCCATCCCTTCCTTTTGCCATTATTTCTTTTATATTACTTTGGGATTATATGATTTTCCATAATATGATGTTGATGTCATTTGATTTGGTTAGTATAAATATCCATTTAGATCATACTGTCTTAATAAATAGTGTGAATATAATTAACTATTATAATCGGTTGTATTGACTTTTTTTCCCCCAGTTTTGAAGCCTTTAATATGTTGGTCAAAACTTTAATTCATAGTATTTTGTTTGGATTAAGAGTTTGGAGTTGCAATTTAATTGGACGGTGTGATAATGAGTTTTGCACTGAAGTTTTTCTTAGAAGAATAATGAACGTTGTTTGGATGCTTCGGGCACACTTAAAATTTATCATCGTGATTATGTACACGTTCGCGTGACACGATTGAGATTTTTCAAAATAAAACCAAGGCACACGTTCGCCTGATTTTGGCCAAATAGTTTTAATATTAATTAAGGGTTATTAATTATGTACACGTATGCGTGACACAATTTTTAGCGCACTAAATAAAAAGAGTACACGTTCGCATGGCATAATTATAATTTGTTTTTTCAAAATAATTCAAGGTATGCGTTCGCGCGACTTTGGCCAAATATTTTCTTAAATAAACTAAGTGTAGTGAATTGTGTACATATACGCGCGATATGATTTTTGACGCACCAAATCTCAACGAGTATACGTACGCATAACTCGTCTGAAGATAATCCTTTAAATATGAATAATTGAGTAATTAAAAAGCGGTAAAATGTAAAATGCACATAGGTATTAAAATCAGTAATTAAACAATTTAGACCAAGTTTAATCAATAAGCGACCGTGTTAGAACCACAGAACTCGGGAATGCCTAAAATCTTCTCCCGGGTTAACAGAATTCCTTACCCGGATTTCTGATTAGCAGACTTTGTAAACAGAGTCAAACTTCCTCGATTTGGGATTATAAATAAATAAATGGTGTCCCGGAACACCGTAAAAAATCCGGGTGGCGACTCTGAATAAAATAAATCCCAAAATCGAATAATGTCACTTAAAGTGGAAAAACTCCCTTATTACCCTTACGGGTGAAAAAGGAGGTGTGACAGCTATGTGAGGCGAAGTGTGGCATGTATAGTATGTTTCTGGCTGCGTGCATGGTGGTTTTAGTTTAGTATACGTAGGAGGCTCTGGAAAAAAAATTCCAAGGTATCTAAGAGTAAACATTCGAGGACAAATGTTTCTAAGGGGGGAAGGATGTTACATCTCGCGTTTCTCGTACGTTAAAATTTCTTCTACAGTTAATTGACATAGACTCCGGGGATGAGATTATCTTGAGGTTAGTATATTTATGCTATTTATAACAAGAAATAAGTAACCCAGAAGTCGAGATTTAAGCTTCTAAAGAACTAATAGAGTATCAAGAAGGTCATTCATTGCAACTGTTAGTCCTTCAGTATTGAAAGCAGCACATCAATCACAGAATGGACAATGTCATGAAGGATAAAGGATACACGAATTAAAGAAAATGAGTTTCGTTGAAAGTTGTCGATTTGGGATAAAATTCGGGCCGAGAAATAATACCCGATATTTATGAACTTGTACCATACAAGGTACCATATGACTATGATAGTATGATGCATAAAGTGTATTAAAAATAAGTAGAATTTTAATTAATTTGAGATAATTCTTAATTATGCGGGTAATTGGTTAATTACCGGGTAACGAGACATTACCTAATTACCTAATAAATGGATAAATATTAAACCTTCCCAGCCCCATCCCCACGTGGAAGCAAGACACATCTCAAAGGAATTACTCTTAGTCATTATTATTAGGTGGCAACCTAATATGCCCAAATACAAGGCATTTCAATTCAAAGAATTTCCATACAAAGATACTACAATGACAAGTGGGGACGTTAGTCATTCCGATGAATTTCAACAAATTCTTTCTGAAGATACTATAATCAGATTTTAACATTTCCATACCAAAGACTCTACCATCAGAAGTGAATTCATATAAGCTTTAAACGAATCTCATTCTCAAACACTATAATTAGAAGTGGAGGAAACATTCGCCATTCTTAGGAGTTTTCAACTTTTCATTTACAAACACTTGAATCAGATTCAACATATTACATTAAGCAACGTGATTCTTCAACCAACCCAACGAGAATTATTGGTACTTTAGTAATGTACAATTTTGTGATTCTAACGGAGTACGGCTGCAACTTTTTTCCAAGAACATCATACAGATTTTTCCCTACTTCAGGTATGTTAAGTTTAAGCCCTTCTTTCATTTTGGCATGATCTCGTAATTACACGAGTTTGATAATGAAGCATAAAGAAAAATTCATATCCCGAAATTTACGTATATTTTTCTTGTTTTGTAAGTTGCAATATTCTCTTTATCGGGACTTCATATTCATTTGAGTATTTTCTTTTCCAGTCAAGAAAGCAGAGAATCTATATATACAATATTACAGTAATTTCATTACCATCGAACTATAATCGATGTCCAGGCCCTTATTGGGCCACCTCTGATCAGATGGTAGGTTATATACCGAGCCTACTGTGGCGAGCACCTATGAGGGAGCCTTGTTGGTCGAGATACAGAGCCTAGTATGGCCGAGCGCCTATGAGCGAGCCTACTATGGCAGAGCATTTATATATATATATCGAGCCTTATAAGGCCGACAACTATTTTACTTACTAAATTGAGAGAATAGAGTCAGTATCAGCAGGTGAGCATACCTTAAGATTATCTTTGACCCCCAGTTGTTTTCAGTTATTATATTATTAGTTCAGTTTCAGCTTTCAGTATATTACCTTACATACTCGGTACATTATTTTGTACTGACGTCCCTTTCTGGGAGCGCTGCATTTCATGCGTGCAGGTTCAGATAGACAGACGGGTAGACCTCCTCAGTAGGTGTTTCCCGAGTTCAACTTTATCGGTAAGCTCCCCGTCCTTTCGAGTTGCCGGGTCTAGAAGTTTTGTGTACATCTTGTGTATATATGTAGATAGGTTATGGGTCGGTTGGGGCTCTGTTCCGATCATAGTACATCTATCAGTAGAGGCTTGTAGACATATCCTGTCAGTTAGTGCAGTATGTTGGGATTGTAGGCCCTGTACATATATTTTGTTGGCTTGTCAATTGTAGTAATTACGACGGCCTTGCCGGCCCAGCTTTATGTTGACATTTAGTCAGCGTTAGTAGCTATTCAGATTTATATTTTGCTTCACACATTATATTTTAATGTTGTCCCATGGCCAAAGTATGACATTACATATTCAAAGTCTCTTAGTCGCAAGTGGTACGCAAGGATAGGTGAGGCACCGGGTGCCGGTCTCGCCCCCAGGCTCGGGGCGTGACAAAAGTTAAGCTTGAGGGACCATGAGTGCAAGTTACACTAGGTGTCTCTCTCATGAGTAAGGAATTTTGTTATCCTTGGTACAAAAGGACTACCGCAGTAAGGGTCATCGCCAAAGATGAAGAGGTAAAACATCTATAGGTAGATCGTCGTAGATCGAAATCTTAACACTCCCCTAAAGCGGGGAATATGGAGTTATGTGGCATTAAGTCAGAATTAAGTGGTTTAGTAATTATAGAATGGTAAAGGAAGAATACAAAAAAAATTGAAAAAGGGATGAGATTGCACTTATTCAAAGCCTACATATATGCTACGATTCCAGAACATTATGCAAGCACGGCGTCAAGGAGAGGAAGTAAGGGTTCCGGCCCAGGATGTTTTTGATAAATAAGGAGCCAGTGCGAGAGGTAAGTTAATACAAAAGGAATAACCCAAGAAAGATTACGTGGAATATTGATATGAGAATAGGCCAACGAGTAGTTAGCAGTTGATTCAGGAAGAGCCTAGTTATGGCTAGACAGGTGGTTACAGGCGAATCAGGAGATCGTGCAAGATAAACATAGTAAAACCCAATATAGTGAATTCAGCCTCGCAGTAATATCATTATAATACTTGAGATATATTCAGATAGGAGTCTTGGTAGTTAAAGGTACCGTATGAATGTTACGGGAATTAAAGAGAGTTCCACTGGAAAGACAGTCCAAATATCAGTTCAGAAGCAACCCTACAAGCATAAGGGCGGGGAGGTAAGTAACTACGAATAATTATAGGCAAGGAAGGACATCAAAAGGTCCGTCGAGTATACGATATATTAAGCTCGCAACTTTACAAGAGTCATAGTGTCCTCCCTAAGTAATGCAATGAAAGACTAGATGAGGAAACAAGGAATAAGTCTTCAACCTAAGCACAATGACTTAAAGAGGAAATGGTCGTGTAACAATAGTCTCACTATAAAATTGAATGCACTCCAAAAGAAAGTGGCACCTACCATGGATAATGAGCGGGGAGTGAAACCAAAAGTAATATTCGAGACCACATGAGTTGCACAAAAAGTTTGGCATGTGTGAGAACTTAGATAAGCTAAGTATACACGCAACAAGGGGACAAAAAGACCAGGAAAGGAAATTGCTTACACTTGAAGAAAATTGAGATGAAACGAAAGGAATTATTCGATTAATGATCAGCTGTAGAAGACTCCGGTATAAGTTAAAAGAAGGAATTGTGTCCAGATCATAGACAAAGGATTGAATCATTAGAAGATTGTATCGTGGTTTTCCATACCGTCCATGAAAGGCTAAAGTAATAACTAAATGCCATAAACCGCAGATCAGAATATAGCTTAAGCCTACATAAAGGTTGATCATAAGGAAGAGGAAACTAAAGAATTATATCAACCAAGTAAATTAGAAGTTTGGTTATTGGACACAGAAAATTATAGAAACCGTGATTGGGACATTGCAGAATCACTCTTAATATCAGAGGTACAAGAAAGATAGTACAGTAGCCATATTCTATAACAACTCTATGAGAAAGCCAGTTAGAAGAGTGCCGGCCTCATAAGAAGTAAGTATGAAGCTCCCATCGGATTGTGTATGCACCAGAGGTGCAAGTATTATAATAGAGCTTCAAGTTGTAGATGTGAATTATACTTATGTGGAAGGGAGATCCTGAAAGATATAGAAGATGTGATGTGAGACTTTAAGGTAAGTAAGGTAAAGGTGAACACCATACGAGATACTCAAATGCAGATTGTTGTGAATAATCCATACTTCGGATAGAAGGCTAGAAGCGCGGGGATTTAATATCCAGGAATGATAGCGGCATCGTCAGTGGCATATCTTATAGTCTATGGTTTTTAGGTATCGAGAGGTTTAGTTAAGAAAGTAAAAGAAGAGTTAGAGACGATGTGATGTCTCACTTGATTTTTCAGAATAACACAATGAAATCTATGGTGCAAGGAAGTTGAAAGAAGGTTGCGAGTAGTATAAATGGATATGTATGGGTTGCAAGCTAAAGTATGGTAGAGCGACAAGATTGTAGGAAGACAAGAGTAAGGATAAGAAAGGGCGAGTGAGAAGGTGACGAGAATGGATAAGCCCTCAGGATTAAGCCCACGAAAATGAGAGAGAGCTGATGGGTTCTCTAAATTATATAAAGCTCAGTATAGCTTGAATGAGCTCAAAGGAGTCTATGACTAGTAGCATTTCAAAGAGATGGAATGCTGCCTTGGTAGTGAAATAAGGGTGTGACTGCGATAGAGAAAGGATGACCTTTGGGCCTTTGATTGAGTAATGAATCAAAGAGGATTTCATGAATTGTACGAGATTAAAATACCCATGTGAGATAAGTCATATTAGGATGTTGTAAAATACGGTTATGGAAGTACATAATTGCTCCTAGGTGGATCAATCTAATTACTCTATATGTCCCTAATGAGACGTGAGCCCTAGCGGCAACATTACATAAGAGATCAAATTAGCTGATAATAGGTTAATTATACTATAATTAGGACCCTAATTAACCACATTTTATATTTCTTTTAATATTAATATTGATAACAAAATGCTCTGATTAATGCTTTTCATGTATTGCAGGTTATATATCACAAAAAGAGAACTTTGGAGCATTTTTGGAATCAATTATGGGAAAAGGAGGCCAAAAAAATAATACCCATGAAGTGCACCAAATGATCAAGCAAAGTAAAGAGCTGAAGGCTGACCACCGCGGTGGAGCAAGACAGATTCAGAGAACAAAGCTTGCCGCAGTGCTGACGCGACCGCGGCGGGACACGCAAACTTCAGGGATTAATTTGCAAAACACGGGATTTTAAGACCCAAATCGTATATAAACATAGGAGTCCGCCCAAGAGAGGGAGGATTGAATTTTGGGAGCAGCAGAGTTGAAAAAACACTTGGGAGAAGGGATTCATTCAATTCTTTTTCATCTTTTCCAACAACTTTTGATTGTATGTTGAAAAATACAATATTTGGTGATTGTTTGAATATGTGTTGTTAATAACCCGATTATTCTAGGGTCATGGGAAAAACATGAATGTTATTTTCAAGGCTTAAAGTGAAAAAGTTGGTTTTATCATATTGGGTTGTTGGTTTGATTCTGTTCTTAATTATTTTACTGAGTAGCTAACAGTGAAATACTATATACGAATCTAGAGTTGAACTCAAAAGTGGGAACTCTAGATTGCATATAGAATTAAATAGAGCAAGTTCTTGAACCCGGGCATTGGGGAACGAATTCGCAATTAGGACAGACATATACCTTATTGCCTTGCTCGGTTGAAATACACGAAGTGCAATTGCATTCCTGTTAATCTTGGTTCCATAGACATATAGGCATTGAGTTAACTTGAATAGGCGAGTAAGAAGTCGAAAGATTCTTATGAGTAATATAAAACCTGTCAATCAACAATCCATATAATTCAACTAGTTTATTAAGACCAAGAACATAACTTGATTGTTAAGTAGCCCGTGACCCTGGAATATCTTCTCCTATTGATTGTTAAACTGAAGTTGCTGTCTGTTAGTTGATTCTCTAGTTAATTAATTACTTGGTATTCTTTTAGGTATTAAATTAAATCATCATAATTCTTGTGATAAATCCCTTGAACTGATAAGTTAATTAAGTTGATCTTGTCAAAAGCTAATCATAAGTCCTTGTGGGTTCGACATCCGACTTTCTAGTTACTTTATTACTTGACGACCATGTATACTTGCATGAGTGTGTTTGGTCCCAACAAGTTTTTGGCGCCGTTGCCGGGCACTTAGAAATTAGCTATTTGACTAAGTTGAGATTTTATTACTTGTTTGTTCAAGTTTTACGTTTCCGTTGTTTGTTGTGTCAACGCAGGCTCTTCTCTTGAATGCGGAGGAGTAGAAGCGCAAACACCCTCCTTCCTCTGAATCCAGAAATTGAACGCACACTTCATAGAACAAGGAGGGAGGTCGAAGCAAGAACGAGAATAAACGGAGAGTTGGACATTGGAGTTCAACCACAACCAATAGAGATGGCAGGTAATGAGGAACGTCCGGTGATCGAGGCAGCAAGGCCCAATCTGTCCAATATGACTCAGGCTATCGTTAAGCCTGACATCATAGGGCATTTTGAGCTCAAATAGTACATGGTACAACTGATACAGTCCATAGGGCAGTGTGTGGGACTCTCTCATGAAGATCCACAAAGGCATATTCAGAACTTCTTGGAAATCACGGCCACTTACAATTATCCGAACATTCCAAGGATTATGTCAGGATGACATTGTTTCCCTTTTCACTATTGGGGGAAGATAAGGAATGGTTGCAGAAGGAGCCCGCTAATGCAATCAGCACTTGGGATGATTTGTCAAGGAAATTCTTAATTAAGTTTTTCCCTACCAAAAAGACAAAATCACCGAGGAGCCAAATTCTTGGGTTTCATCAACGAGATGGCGAAACACTTCGTCAAGCTTGGGAAAGATACAAGAAACTACTCAGAGACTGCCCACATCATTGTCAGACTGATGAGGTATTGTGACACACTTTTGTTGATGGGCTAAATGAAGCATCGAAGATGAATCTTGATTAAGCCTGTGGGGGCAATTGCATGGCCAGACCATACAGTGAAATTCAACTCTTGCTAAACAACTTCACTGCTAATGATCACAATTGGAAAGGAGATGGGGATGCAAGAAAAACGATTAGACCAAAGGCAGCAGGTGTGATTGAACTTGATGACCTTTCAGCCATGAGAGCAGATATTGCGAAGCTGGAAAATCAGATGAACAGAATAACAATGCATCACCCACAACAGGTACAACATGTGCGACAGATGTCTATCTGCTGTGAGATATGTTGTGACGGTCATGTAAGTGACATGTGCCCCACAAAGCCAGAGTCTATATATTATGTGGGTAAGCAAAACAGGGGCCAGATGAATCAACAGGCACAATATGGGAACACATACAATCCCAATTGGAGGAATCATCCTAATTTTTCATGGGGCGGAAATCAGCAAAATCAGAATCAATATAGGCCCCAAGGTAATTTCAATCAACCCCAGAAACCACCTCAACAGGCAGAGGAGAGTACTAATGACTTGCTTAAGAAGTTGTTGCTTGACAACCAACAGCTCAGGACTGATTTCAGGAATCTCGAGAGGCAGATGGGGCAGTTAGCAGCTAATCAAAATACTAGACCTGCAGGTGCCCTTCCCAGTGATACAGAGAAAAATCCGCAAGTAAATGCAGTTACACTCAGAAACGGTAGGGAGTTAGAGGAAGTGCCAAAGAAAAAGAAGGACAAGCCTATACCTGAGGGAGAACTGATCCCTAAGGAAACCCCTGAGGCAAAGGCAAATAATGCAAGTTCAGAGAAAGAAGAGGTTGTCAGACCACCACCCCATTTCCCCAGAGGTTGCAGAATAAGAATGATGATCGCATGTTCAGCAAATTTCTCTCTATGTTGAGCCAAGTTCAATTAAATATTCCATTGGTGGATGTGCTTCGTGAAATTCCAAATTATGCTAAGTACATCAAAGATATAGTGGCTCACAAGAGAAAATTAACTGAGTTTGAGACAGTTGCACTTACTGAAGAGTGCACTTCAAGGGTCCAAAACAAGCTTCCTTAAAAGCTTAAGGATCCTGACAGTTTCACCATTCCTGTGCGAATTGGCAATATTGATGTGGGTCATGCTTTGTGTGATTTGGGGGCTAGCATAAATCTGATGCCATTGTCTTTGTTCAAGCAATTGGGCATGGGAGCTCCGAGACCCACCACTGTGATGCTGCATTTAGCTGACAGATCAATAGCCCACCCTGAGGGAGTCATTGAAGATGTGCTCTTGCAGATTGGGAAATTCATCTTCCCAGCTGATTTTATTATTATTGACTTTGAGGTTGATGAAAAAGTTCCAATCATATTGGGACGACCTCTCTTGGCTACAGGCGATGCAATCATCAAAGTGAGAGAGGGAAAATTTATAATGAGGGTGGATGACGAAGAAGCAGAGTTCAATGTGTACAAAGCAATCCAACTCCCCCGCCACTATGAGGAGCTCTCCATGATATCTGTTATTGAGGTTGATGAGAAAATCCAGAACACGAGTGTACATCTATACGATTCTCTAGAGAAAGCACTCATGTTGTTTGATATCATGATTATTGATGAGAAGGTTGAGGAGATGATGCATATCCTTGATGCATCTTGTGCATACATGCAGGGGAGAATCCCATTTGAGCCCTTCAATAGGCCGAGTGGGCCCTCTCCAAAGCCCTCAATCGAAGAAGCCCCAAAATTGGAGCTTAAACCCCTACCCCCTCACCTTCAATATGCTTATTTGGGTAACTCTAACACTTTACCTGTTATTGTTTCCTCTGACTTGTCTGAATTGCAGGAAGAGAAGTTATTGAGAGTGCTAAGGGAGCATAAGAGAGCAATTGGGTGGAAAATGTCTGACATAAAAGGCATTAGTCCAGCTTTCTGCATGCACAAAATCCTCATGGAGGAAGGGCACAAACCAAGTGTAGAGCAACAACGCCGATTGAATCCAATCATGAAAGATGTGGTAAGAAAAGAGGTGATTAAGTGGCTTGATGCAGGTATTGTATTTCCTATCTCTGACAGCAAGTGGGTGAGCCCCGTTCAATGTGTACCTAAGAAAGGGGGGACGACCGTGGTGGTCAATGAAAATAATGATTTAATTCCTACAAGAACTGTCACCCGATGGAGAATCTGCATTGACTATAGAAAATTGAACAATGCCACCCGGAAAGACCACTTCCCCCTCCCCTTTATTGATCAAATGCTTGACAGGTTAGCTGGCCAGGAATACTACTGTTTCCTGGACGGTTATTCGGGATATAATCAAATTGCTATAGCCCCTGAGGACCAAGAAAAAACCATATTTACGTGTCCCTATGGCACGTATGAATTCAAACGAATGCCCTTTGGTCTCTGTAATGCACCTGCGGCTTTTCAAAGGTGTATGATGGCTATTTTTACTGACATGGTTGAAAGATGTGTGGAAGTATTCATGGATGACTTCTCTGTGTTTGGGCACTCCTTTGATGACTGCTTAATGAATCTTGATAAAGTACTTGCTAGATGTGAATAGACAAACCTGGTCCTAAACTGGGAAAAGTGACACTTCATGGTACGTGAGGGTATAATCTTGGGGCATAAAGTGTCTAATAATGGTTTGCAGGTGGACAGAGCAAGAGTGGAGGCAATTGAAAAATTGCCCCCACCGATCTCCGTCAAAGGCATTAGAGTCTTCACTTGAGGTAGGGATGTTGCACAACTTGGAGTGTTCTTGTTTAATTGCTCGAGAACGAGCAAAGCTTAAGTGTGGGGTGTTGATAATAGGTGAATTATACTATAATTAGGCCCCTAATGAACCACATTTTGTATTGCTTTTAATATAAATATTGATAACAAAATGTTGTAATTAGTGCTTTTCATGTATTGCAGGTTATATATCACAAGAAGAGAACTTTGGAGCATTTTTGGAATCAATTATGGGAAAAGGAGGCCAATCAAATAATACCCATGAAGTGCACCAAATGATCAAGCAAAGTAAAGAGCTGAAGGCTGGCCACCGCGGCCGCAGTGCTACCGCGGTGGAGCAAGATAGATTCAGAGAACAAAGCTGGCCGCGGTGTTGGCGCGACCACGACGCGACCGCGGAGGGACACGCAAACTTCAGGGATTAATTTGCAAAACACGAGATTTTAAGCCCCAAACCCTATATAAAAATAGGAGTCCGCCCAAGAGAGGGAGGATTGAATTTTGGGAGCAGCAGAGTTGAAAAAAACACTTGGGAGAAGGGATTCATTCAATTCTTTTTCATCTTTTCCAACAACTCTTGATTGTATGTTGAAAAATACAATATTTGGTGATTGTTTGAATATGTGTGGCTAAGAACCCGGTTATTCTAGGGTCATGGGAAAAACATGAATGTTATTTTCAAGGCTTAAAGTGAAAAAGTTGGTTTTATCATATTGGGTTGTTTGTTTGATTCTGTTCTTAATTATTTTACTGAGTAGCTAACAGTTAAATACTATCTACGAATCTAGAGTTGAACTCGAAAGTGGGAACTCTAGATTGCATATAAAATTAAATAGAGCAAGTTCTTGAACCTGGGCCTCGGGGAACGTAATCGCAATTAGGATAGACATATACCTAATTGCGTTGCTCGGTTGAAATACACGAAGTGCAATTGCATTCCTGTTAATCTTGGTTCCATAGACATATAGGAATTGAGTTACTTTGAATAGGCGAGTAAGAATTCGAAAAATTCTTATGAGTAATATAAAACCTGTCAATCAACAATCCAGATAATTCAACTAGTTAATTAAGGCCAAGAACATAACTTGATTGTTAAGTAGCCCGTGACCCTGGAATATCTTCTCTTATTGATTGTTAAACCGAAGTTGCTGTCTGTTAGTTGATTCTCTAGTTAATTAATTACTTGATATTCTTTTAGGTAGTAAATTAAATCATCATAATTCTTGTGATAAATCCCTTGAACTAATAAGCTAATTAAGTTGATCTTGTCAAAAGCTAATCATAAGTCCTTGTGGGTTCGACATCCGACTTTCTAGTTACTTTATTACTTGACGACCACGTATACTTGCGTGAGTGTGTTTGGTCCCAACATTAGCAATGGCAGATGATAGATCAATATTAAGGTGAATCGACAATGGATGGACAAAAGTCACAAAGTATGAGGTGAGAGTAGGCCGCCATTCTTAAGAAGAACAATAATGAGGAAACATAAAAGGACATATATTTATACATATGGGATGAGCAACGAATGTAAGCTGGAGTTTGGTAACAAACATCAGTAACGATCAATCGAGGTAAGAGTTATGGTATATTATGACCTAATTAGATGAAGTAAAGTCATGCTGATAGATAACCGGGTCTGTGAAATAAGATATAGCAATACTCGTAAGTTCGTCAAAGTACCGAGCGAAGAACTTCAGTACACTTATAGATGCCCAAAGGGAC
Source organism: Nicotiana undulata (assembly GCA_005239495.1). Lineage (NCBI taxonomy): Eukaryota > Viridiplantae > Streptophyta > Magnoliopsida > Solanales > Solanaceae > Nicotiana > Nicotiana undulata. The sequence continues at coordinate 33,153 of ML275253.1, read as the reverse complement.
GTCTTATCTGTATATGCTTCCAAAGTGAGGCATAGATATTGACTAAAAGATGGAGGGAAATAGGAGAGAAGAGTCGCATAGGCGCTCATACAAGGAAAAAGTTGTATAGGTTGCATGACAGAAGGTAGCATGAGTTACGAGATTGGAAGAATTCCGACCACAGATCATGGTGTGAGAAATAGGTCTAAATAGGGGAATGCCCTGGCCTTTGAAATTATTCAAAGAACAGTTGCCTAAATGGCAAGAAGAGTATTAAAGTATTTGCAAGAGCTATGGGTTATGAGAATGATAAATGCATCAGCCAACATTCGAGGACGAATGTTCCAAAGGGGGAATAATATTACACCCAATGTTTTCGTACGTGGAAGTACACCATAAGTAAATTGATATAAGCTAAGAAATGAGATGTTACATCCCTCATTTTTCGTACGTTAAAGTTTCGTCGTAAGTTAAGTAACATAAGTTCGGGAATGAAATTATCTTGGGATTATAAGTATTATGTTATTTCAAACAAGTGATAAGTAAATTCGTGAAGGTGAGAAGGTAAGAAAATCGAAGAAAATAAATTTCGTCGAAGTTTGGCAATTTGGGATAAAATACGGTCCGAGCTATAGTACCCGATATTTATGGACCAGTGTCATACAAGGTACCATATGATCTTGATAATATAATGTATAAAGTTTATTCAAAAGGAGTAATATTTTATGTAATTTGAGACAATTCTTAATTATATGGGTAATTAGTTAATTATTGGTTTAATGAGAAATTAACCATGTAATTAAGGATTTGTGGATAATTATAGGTGGGCACAAATCCCCCCTCCCCCGTCCCATGTGGAAGAAAATAGAGAAGGGTCTAATGACTTTTGATTTAGGCTACAAGATTAGAAAGACACATGGACTATGCAGTTAACCCTCAAAAACGTGGAAATAATGACTATGTTAGTCATCTTTAAAATTGTGTTAAGTTGATATCAAAAAATCCATTTTTGGAGAAGATTTTGGAGTTCATATGGGACTTTATGTTAAAGAAGCAACGACGATCTTAAAATTGTGAAGAAATTCATACGAAATTATACTGCGTAATAGCAACGGGATTTTGCGATTCTAAGGGAGTACGATGCAATCTTTCTCAAGAATATCATACGGATTTCCCCTACTTTGATCGACCTTTACATGTTGTTGCAATCAACGCGTGTTAAAGGGATTGTCAAGCGAAGCGGTTCAGGTATGTTAAGGCTATCCCTTCTTTTCTTTTGCCATGATCTATACGACACAAACGAAACGAGCAAATGCACAACTTCCATAAATGACTCTATTCATAGAAATACTAGAGATGCTTATGTTCTTGATTCCGCATGTGTCATATTATTCTATCATCTGTTCATGGGTCTCAAAAGTACATAAGTTGGTAAAGTTTATTTCATGATATTAATTAGAGGCATAATGGTCTTATGATGTACCGAGAGATTTTATTTACATATTTCATATACATTTCATGCATTTATACATGCACATTGAACCATGACCAGATGGCGTTATATACGCTGTCACACCTCCTTTTTCCCTACCCCCTGATTGATGAAGGGGTAATAAGGGAGTTTTTCCAATTAAAGTGACATTATTCAGATTTGGGATTTATTTATTAATTTCAGAGTCGCCACCCGGATTTTTGACGATGCTCCGGGACACCGTTTTGTTTTAAAAATCCCAAATCGAGGAAATTTGACTCTGTTTTGATTTGTCTGCGGCCAGAAATCTGATTAAGGAACTCTGTTAACCCGGGAGAAGGTGTTAGGCATTCCCGGGTTCCGTGGTTCTAGCACGGTCGCTTAACTATTAATATTTGGCCTAAATTATCTGATTGTTTACGTGTTTTAGTCTACTGTGTATTTAGCCATTTTTATTTTTAAAACCGCCTTTAATATTTATGGATTTATCTTGAAACAAGTCACGATGGCGTGCACTTGTTTGTTTTGGACATGTTATAACTGCGCCACATGAAATGCACCCGCAATTACGACATGTAATTTTATTATTATTAAAAGTTAGAGTCGGGGACATGAGTTGCCACACCCGAGTGTAGATTACATAATCATGATTATGGTCACGATGATTTGATTGCTTATCTAAAGCAAACTATTATTCTTATAAGTAATTTCCTATACATTGTTTGAGATGAATGGAAACAGTTGTAGATCACGAAATTCTCCATTTCCTAATCCTTCTTTCATCTCTGCAAAGTATTTTCATAAATGTAAAAGAGCATCAACCAATCAACACTCAATCAATTACACCTCAATTATAAATTAATTGGGTTCACGTGTATCTATGTACCCATTTTACTCTATTCAGGTCTGTCAAATGCTATAATTCATGATACACATATGTTGCATAGTATGTGAAGCGCAACGATTTACTTTTCGTACACGAACATTACTTCACTGTGCATCTAAACATGTGACCGCCAAAATACTACAGAAACAAAGTTGTTTGTCGCATAACACAATGCATCAGATTGTTTGGAGTTCTAGTGATCTGAAGATGCACCACTTAAATTTTGCGACATTACAAAAATATGATTACACTTCCATCTACGGGATGAAAAATGGGGTGATAGTGGAGGGGTGAAAAAGAGAGTCATCACTAGAGAAGTACAAATAGGATAAGAGAATTTACATATCCAGTATAACAACAACAAGTAATGATTAGAAAAGTAGTTCCATTACAATGTTGAATTCCTTTAACAGTTTCTTAAATCTGAAAGAGAAATGTGCAATTTCCCCATTCGGATATTTGTGATCTGCTATCAAAATAGGAATGCCAAAACCTCTGGCGCCAAAGAAGTGATGTATATTTGTGTATCTATTTATACGTGTAGAATATAGTTTGTTGTATCATTTTGCATTTTTATTCAGTGTTGTAGTCTTTTGGTTCAAAAAACAAAGACATATCTTTTGATGGAATGGTTTTACAAACTGGAACTTTCAAAAGCAGAATCTATTTGGAGCACCCAAACACATTCTTAATCATCAAACCTATTTTTTATTTGTAAACCTTGAATTACTTTATTCCATGGAAACTTGGTAGACATAGAAAACACAGTAAAGCAACATTTGTTATGTACAAAACATAGTTCATGAAAAATCGTATGGAAGACTTCAGAAACACGTGAATTACGTTGAAATGATTTATTATTATCCGAAATTACGGTCGGGTCACATGAAATGCACACGCGAATGGGATTTATGTAGCGTGACCATGCCACATGAACCGTAACCATAGTCACGATGTTTATGATTAACAACTCACCTAAAACAACTAGCGCATTTAAAAAAAAAGTTTCTAACCTTTGAGATTACTGTAAATTACATGAGTTTCTAATCAGCTATATATTAGTCTACACATATCAAAACACTTTGGAAAATTGTGGCAAAACAGTTTCATTAACCATTTCTCCTGCTTATTAGCATCAGTACTCTAACGATGTTCAAGTCAGGGACGTATGAACACTTAGAAACACAACATAACAGTTAGCGAATTCAGAAAAGCAAAAGCTAAAACAAGGAGTTCTTTCTCCCTTACTGTTTCAGAGTCCCAAACAGAATAGAGCACAAATTAGCATGAGTTTAAAATTACTAAATGATACATATGCAGAGAACGTTCAATCACGTGAGGGAAAATGAGGGTCGGAATTTCATGAAGAAATAGAAGGCATAACTCATATTCTGCAAAATACAACTCGAGATCACAAGTGAATACCTGGTTATGCAAGAACCAATTTAAAGGGTTGAATAAAGGCGAAACAAAGAAAAGTCAAAACTCAGCAGCCAACGCAGTCCAAACTGGTAAGCAAATGACTCCCATACAGCTTCAAAACCTTGAGAATCCCATAAAGCTAAGAGGAAAGGAAACTGAAGTGTTGAGTCAAGTTATATACTTTTACTTCACAATTTGATTGTTTCTTTCTAAAAAATCAAGCTAAATAGTGTGTAGTGACCGATATGTTGAGCATCACCAATGGATGGAGCTTAAATGTCAAGCCGCTGCTTGACGACGAAGCCTTTCTCGCTGCTCCTCTTCTCGAAAATTCCCTATGGTCCGCCGGAGAATTGATTTTAGGGAAGAGAAGGGTCAATTTCAGTTCCTGTCGTGGGCTCTTGTAAAGGGAGGAGGTATGTTCTGTGTTTTGTGTGTGAAATTGGTTGCTGGAGGTTTTTGATGGGTCTGGTTCCAGTAAGAATCGAGGAAGAAGAAAGAAGGCGGTCCGTCGCTGATTTTTCTCCAGGAAGAACGAAGAAGACGAGGTCCAAAAGGGGGGGGGGGGGTGTCAGCGGCGCTCTGTCATAGCGATTAGGTCTTAGAGATTCGGTCCTTTTTATTTTTTAGGTTTAGGTCTTGTTTAATAGATGAGGGAAACGGGTCGGGTTGGCGGGTTGGGGTGTGGGAATTGGGCTGAATTTGGGGTACTGGGCCACTGATTTTGGCCCAATTTGGACACCCCTCTTTTCTCATTCTTTTAGCCACTTTAGGCTCAAATTTTAATTTAAATATATTTCTTGGCTAGCCTATGTATTTATTTTATCTAGTGATTGACTAGTGCAACTAATTGATTAATTAACATACGGATGCAATTTTAATTTTTAGAAGATATATTTAATAATGTAACTAAATCCTAAAAATGCAATTTAAACCTTAAATGGCACGAAATGAAAACAAGACAATTTTTATGATTTTTTCTATAATTCTAGTAAACATGCATGAAATGCAACTAAATAAAGAAAAGTTCCTAAAATTCATTAAAAATCATTTTTGATTATTTTAAAGAGTAAATTCCATGCGGGGCAAAAATTGGGTGTTCACATACGCGTATATATATGTATATGGGATATGGGAAAGGTTATGGCGTTATATACGCACCACCGCCTGATCAGCTGGTATACGTTGATGGTTTTGCCCACAATGGCCGAGATTATATGATGGGATGTCCTCAGAGGCCTGATGATGTTATGAAACATGTACCTATGCACGACATGACATTCATACTCATATGCATGACACTATTAATTATTTCATGATTTACAGAGTTATTCAAATTTACACGTTGAGTCATTTACTCTATATTTCTTCCATATCTGTTATGTACTTATTTATGTGCCTTACATACTCGGTACATTATTCGTACTGACGTCTCTTTTTCTAGGGGACACTGCGTTTTATGCCCACAGGTCCCGATAGACAGGTCGAGAGTCCTCCAAGTAGGCTATCAACTTAACGGAAAATGTTGGTGCATTTCATTTGCTCCGGAGTTTCTTGTTTGGTCAATATGATTTAGACGTGTATTGTTTGGTATGGAGGGGCCCTGTCCCGACCTTTATATTAAGTGTGTACTCTTAGAGGCGTATAGATAGATGTTATGTATACGAATGCTTGTATGGCCTTGCCGACCTATGTTTTGAGCTTACAAATGATCATGTTGGCCTTATAAGCCATTATATGACATGTATATGTTTTTATATCAGGTTAAGTCGTCCTATATTGAGTATTCCCCTATGTTTATTCTGGTTAGCCCATGATGGACCGTTTGGCTCATTTGCCAATGAAAGTACAATAATAAAGATATGTTATGTTGCTACTGGGTTGAGTAAGGTACCGGTTCCTGTCACGGCCCATCAGCTTGGGTCGTGACACGACCTTACTTTCGTGGCTTCAGACCTCTATCGAGTAGCATACTCGCGGAAGATTTCTGTTGGTTTCTTTTTGAGATTTTGAATGTAGATAATGTCTGGTGCATTTTCCTTGTTTGAACCTTAACCGATCCATGAAATCTGACGCAGTGCTCACCTTATTAACCCACTTCTTTGGGTTCTGACTGATGTACCAAGACAAATCATCTCCAGTGAGTCTCCTCATGAACAACTTCATACGAATTCGTTCATCCTTGCCAACCCCTTACAAGTTTGTCATAGTATGTTCTTAGATGCACTTTCGGATCATCAATTCCGTCAAACATTTCGAACTTGGGAGGTTTGTATCCCTCCGACATTTCTACATCTGGTTGAATGAACAAGTAATCATTATTCAAACCCTAAATTCCCTTTCCACCTTCGACACTCTAAACTCTGCTAGTGAGTTTCTTGAGTTCTTTCGCCATGTTCTTAATGAGCACATCCTTTTTGGTGGGTTTCGATATATATATATAGGGTTTGTTGTGGGGTGTGGGGTAAATTTTCCACATATATTGGATTGCTTTGGTGGACTCCGGGAATCTGGGCATAATGGGTGGTCATTGGTTTAGTTTTGGGGATAAGGAGTAGGCTGCGGTGCATTTTGAGGAGTGTGGTAAGTGGTGGTTTGTGGGTATTGAGTTGGATGGTGATGGTGTTGTGGAGGAGTTGGTACCGGTGGAGGGTTATGGTTCTGAGGAGGTATGGCGTATTGATGTAGTGCGGGAGGGTTTGGAGGTGGAGTTTGGTTCTGTGTGTTTTGGGGAGGTGTCGGGTTTCGGGCGTTTGTGTTTTGTTGGTTGATATCAGGGACATTTAAGGTGAGGGAAAGGTTTTCCAAGTTTCGAACCTGCACAATTTCTCCTTGTAGCTCCAGTATTTTCTGTTCCAAGTGTAGGACCAATTCATTCTATGCGTAGTACTGCGACCATCCGAAGTTTCAGCGTTCTCTGCATTGTCCTATCTGATACCGCTTAAATCGTCCATCTTTCCTTTCCCTTTGCTTCTGCCTTTAGGATCACTTGGTGGTGGAGGAGGAGGAGGACCTCCAGATCTGATGTGATATGCGGATGATGCCAGTATGCACGACCAACCTTGGGAATGGAAATAATAAGAAAAATAAAAACAAAAAGTAACCAAGTCAGTATAGGATATTGAAAGAATGCTTTCAATATTGAACATGCTTTGCGAGATTAGTAAATTCGCGTCCCATTTTGAGGGACCTCGTTGCGCCCGAAGTAGGCCTAAGTGACACATAGACTTGGAGAAAATTGATGCCAATAATTGTGTCATTTCGTTAATGCGAAAACGAATCAAATACATAGTAATACGACAATAATGAGAAAGTTACTAATGGAATTTGCCTCATTACAATCGAAATCTAAAACGAATCTAAAAATAAGTAAAGAACATTGTTCCTAATCTACTTGGCCCTGGAAGGACCTCCCCATGCTTGGATCTTTTAGATCCATCAATCAGGTTTCCCAGGTCGAGCATATCCAATAATAGGTAAGCCTTTTCTAGATGCCCTTCTTCATTGCCTTCCGAGTTCAGACAATCTGAGAGTCTCTTCCTCATCTTTCCCTCAAGTTCCATCAACCCTTGCTCCAAATATTCCAACCTCTCTGTTGACTTTGTAGCTATTTATATCAATTCATTGATTGCTTCCATATCCACATTGTGTTGTTCCAAATGCCTAGATTCAGACTCAAGACCCTTTTGCGCAACATCCTATACTTGACTTTTGTTTCGGCAGCATCATCTATGATCCTATTTTTCAGATTAGTTCCCGGCTTCACGTCTTCTGCTATGTCTTCTACCGACGATGATGGGTAGAATTACACATGGCCGGCATGATACCTGTCTGGCTCGGTAGTATCCTATTCCACAATGACCTTCTGGTTCCACATGTGTTGTGTCTCGAACTTGAATGGGATGACGTCCTCTTTAAAATATTCTTTGTATTGGACCGTGATGGAAACCCGAGGTATAACCTGTTTTCTTCCAGCTTGCCTCATTACCCTTATAGGAGCATAAGGATAGATTCCGTTAACCCAATAAGCACTAGATGAGTAGTCTCTCCTGATATGATGATGAACTCACAGCTAGGGAACCATTCAAACATCCAATGTACCTTCTCGTCGGTCAGATTGCTGCAGAAACGCACCCACCTCACAGCATTTCAAGGAAAACCTGTCTAAGATAAATGTCATTCTCATTGGGTGATGGTAAGCTATGTAATCATTTAATGGTCATCATAGAAGTTCCTAGCGATATTCTCCCCTCTGAAAATGTTCCAATAACCAAACTTGCGGTAACATATTACAACCCTCGAAGTGTCTGGACCCCAACTTGCATAGATCTGGAACGCGGTACATTTCAGCCAAGATTTTGGGACGATAGTGTAGGTTTGTCCCTCTATTCCTTCCATTAAAGTGTCACGACCCAAATTTCCCTCCGTTGGGTATCGTGATCGAACCGAGTCTTAGGGACTAGGTAAGCCTATAATTTACTGAATAACAACAATAATAAAAGGAAATATAACAGTCTCGATATAGAATTCTTGACAGAATTTACAAATTTCCCAAGACCGGTAATACAAGTCATAAGCTCTACGAATTTACTCTAAAATATCTAAATTACCACTGTTCGGAATGCATACAAAAAGGTATGAATAATAATTACAAGAAGGCGACTCCGAAGCCTGCCAACGCAGCAGCAGGTTACCTTGAGTCTTGATACGCTCAAATTACACCTTAAAACAGGTGTAAAGCGGTCGAAGTCAAATATAATAACCCAACGAGGTTGGGGTCGAATCCCACAGGGAATAGGCGTGAAAAGTTTACTTTGGTAGTGTGATTCTTAACTCAAATCGTATCTCTATTCCGTTAATGTAACAAGAATATGGGAATTGATTGTGTAATGATTAAATTGTAGTAGTAACAAATATGATTAATTAGAGTTGTAATTAATGTGATTAACTAAACCAAGGTTGTGTCCCCTTCAATGAAATGTAATGCTAATGGGTATTAATATGATATATTTCTAATGGAAGGTCCTTTAGATATGCAAATGATTTCTAAATGACTACCCACTATTTTCCAATAGTTGGATAGTATTTCCTCTTTATGATTTTCCCAAATATAACAGAGTTGCAATTAAGAGTAATCAATTAATTCCAAATAAAACCCACTTATCCCTAAGCGATTCTATTAAATAAGGTTTAAAGCCTTGAGTCTTTGATATTTACTCCTACCAATTCTAACTCACTTTTCCAAGCTAAGAAAGAATTAATGGCACTTGTTAATGTTTGCAACCACCAACAATAAATGAAGAATGAGAAGTAAATAAATATCAACCAACCATTATATATATATTCAATGTTAAATACCCAATAACATAACACTCATTTAGGGTCCACGACCTTAGTATTTAAAACTAGCTACTCATACTACAAGATAAAGAGATAAGAATATTTAATGCCATGAATGCTTACAAAAAACAAGAATCTTTACTTCAAAAGCTTCCAAAAGAGAGGAATATTCAAAGGGTGTGTTGTAGCTCTAAAACCAGACAAGACTGACCCACAAAAACCCAAATAAATCTATTTATAGTGGGCTAAAAATCGGGATAAAAACGGACAAAATTGCCCTTTTAGGTCAGCTATGCGACCGCATTCCTATCGCAGAACCGGTATGCGGTTCGCATTCTTCACAAGACCATCGCATACTTTAAGCCCTAGTTTCCAGGTGCTCACCGCATTGTTGATCTGCGGTCTGCATTGTTGATATGCGACCGCAGAATTGCATCGCATTTCTGAGCTGGGCTTCAGGTGTTGGAGGTTTGCGGTCCATTATGAGACTCGCAAACTAGTTATGTGATCGCATAATAGACTGCATTTTTTCTCTTAAAATTGACCAAACTTTCTGTTGAAGTCTGCGATCCACATGTGCTTTCTGCGGTCCGCATAGCAGATATGCGGTACCTTCCTGTTCCATCTGCGAACGCATTTTTCTCTTTTCCTCATTTTTAAGCTTTTTGATCTCTTTTCCATGTTCTTGAGTGTTTGAGCCTCATGCACTGCAAAACATCAAAATTCCATAAGTAAAAAAGGTAAATTCTCTTAAAGACAAGTTAAAATCTAAGAAATTTGACATTAAATGTGCCGAAATTCTCCGGCACATCAACACCCCCAACTTAAACTCTTGCTTGTCCTCAAGCAAAACCAACGACTCTATCCTAATCTAGACTCCACATACAAGACCGGAAACAGTAATGACCAACGATAGTGTTAAGTGCCAGTACCACAAGCATGCATTTTCATTTATTTACCCTTCATGAACAATCACTGCTATTTACAAGGAAACTAATCAACTCGTGAACTTTGAGCCTCGACCAATTTGACAAAATGTTACTCTCAACTGAGTGACTTGCATTCGACTTCAAGAAAGAAAGAAGGTCCCAACTCCCAATATTTACAATGACAACAAGGGACATATTTACAAAGACACTCACACTCACAAAGAGTTTCAAGTGTTACGACACATCGTACCATAGGCTTGCCCTTATTTTAATTCGTTGCTTATTTACGAACATTCGGTTGGAGATCCCATAAGGACTTTTTGGCTTGTAATGTAGGCTTAGGGAAAGGTTGGATAATCATTTGGGTAAGTGACTACGCCCTCCTTGAACACTACTCACATTTTCCTTTCTTGTTGCACTTTGTTTCTTTTTCACACCACATAGCCTCCTTTGCAATTAGTTACCAACATAGAACTACTTGAAATACCTCACTAAATCTATTCAAAGCTCCCATATTTATTTCCATACATGTCTCTTTTTCTTTTCTTTTTCTCTTTATATTTTTTTTTTCTTTTGGAGCTTGAATAATTTTCGAATGAATCTTTTGAGGTATATATTCTACACTCACTGCACAACCTTACCAATCTCCACTTTGACACCAAACCCCTAACTTAGGTTGTTTGCCTTGTTCGTAATATTCAAGGAGGGACGGGTTCAAAAGAGGGAATTATTTTACAAAAGGGAAAGGTTTGTAATGAGGTGACCAAAGAAAAGGTTCAAGGCTCAAATGGGGTAGCTAGTGATAATAACTATACAATGTTGGCTTGAAAGGCTAGCGGGGTTTCCAAGTAACACAAAGAATGCCTAAGGTCATTTCTCCAACAAAACATAATTATCATCAGTATTGAAAAACCAACCGGGCAAGTTCTAGATGACAGAAGTAAACACAAAAATTATTGATAAAAAATCTAACACACATGGCACATGATTGTTTGGCTCAACATAGTTTTAGCTCATGAGTCAAAGCTTGATAACTTGCAGCTTTCATCATATTTATATGTATAATTCTAAGTACACATAGAGTAAAAAAGCGAGTCTCAAGTTCACATAGTTGATTTCCTTTTCAACACAAGATACTCTTTTTTTTTCTTATAAAGGAAGGGTATAGATTATTTACAAACACACATGCTTGAAACTAGACACTTACACCAAACCGGTCAATCTAGTGCCATGGTTCTACTATTACACCCTTGAAAAAGAACCTGGCGAGGAAAAACCAAGGGGGATTCATTTCTAATTACTACTATACTTTTTTTTATATGTGCACAGATAGCATATTTACGTGGACAATACAAGTTAACGGTCAACAACATAAATATGTACAAGAGTTTTACCGATAAAATTGAAAGATCACATATAACACAAAGGGAAAAACAAGTACAAGAGTTTTAGGAATGCATAAGTTTTCACAAAAGATATACACATACAAGGCTACCCTGCCACCACCCCCAACTGAAGAACATGCATTGTCCCCAATGCATAGAAAAACATGTAAAAAAAGAGTCAGGGGCTCCCTGTGGCACACTAAGCGCTATGGGAGTCAGTAGCCTGCGGGGTGTCCGATGGGTCAATGATGGCCAGTGGAACTGGGTATGCCACATGCCCAGCTGGTCCAGAAGCTGCAGAAAGGGTCTGAGAGCTACTGGCCCCGCCTACTGATGTTGGAATGGCGGATGATGTGACTGGAGCAGCTTTGTCAGCTAAGGATCTCTAAATTCCGCATCTGTGCAGCCTCTTCCTCCTCCGCAGCTGTAGTGACGGATACCCCTTTTCCCTTATCTTGAGGGTCCGCATCATCATCTGACCATGAGTCGATAGCCTCCTCGTCAGTCTCCTCACCCTCGGACTCTGTAGAATGCCCAGAATCCTCCCTAGAAGGTGTAGCATTTGGTGCAGAGGGAGGTGGGGGCTGAGAGACTCCCACATTCAGGGCTGCCTGGGCTTCTATCAGTGTAGAGAAGTCAAGGCCCAGCCCAGTCTCAGTAGTGCCTGCTCCCTGCTCACCTTCCTTGGGCAGGAAGGAAGAGAAATCGAACTCCAAATTTTGCAGCTTGTGGAGCTCAGTCTTCAGAGTGGACACATCAGTCCGGAGCGTTGGTAGGTCCCCAACCTCACCACGCTCTATCTTCTCAATCCTGGACTCAAGCTCCTTCAGACAATCCTCGTAAGATGTATGCTGTTGTTGTAAGGCCGTCACAGATGACTGAATAGGGGTCAGGGCCTGCCTGATAAGTATGAGAAGGTCCTTCAGGAGCTTGTCTACCTTAGCATTAGTGTGCTGAGCTAGGAGACCAAGCTGCGACAGAACTGGTAGTGGAACAGCTGACGGAGCACTGGCCCGAAGGGTAGGTTGTGGAGAAGCAGTGGATGTCTCTGCCGGCTGAGGTGCTATGGGAGTCTGAGAGTCGGAGAGGTATTCCTCGGTCAGAATCTGAATCTGAATATCCGGAGGAGTAGTAGCTACCTTTGGTGCCGCATCACTAATACGTGTGATGGCGATGTCCTTCTCTGCTTTGCCTTTCTTGTCAACTCGCGGCAGTAGAGGAACATGGGCAGCCTCACATAGGGAGGTGATCAAGCATGGGAAGGGGAATGATGTCTGTTCCTTCCATGCCCGGACACCTATCTCCCTGAAGATGATATCACTCACATCAATGGTGATCCGGGTAATAATGCAAGCAATGAGAATGGCTTTCTCAATGCTTATCTCTGTCTCATTTCTGGTTGGGACCAAGCGTGAAGTGATGAAGCTGAGCCAGAATCTCCCTTCTCTCGTAAAATCCTCCTTGTAGATTTTGAACTTCGGGTCTATCCAGGCCGGGGTCCCTCTGGCAATCACAGACGCAACCCAAGCACGTTCGCCGTCTTTGTTGGCTAGTTTGGCATCATACTCAGCCGTGCTCGGGCTCTCTGCTAAAAAGTAATGATCCTGGATGGTGGCCCTGTGGCATGATACTTCCTTCCCCCGAACCAACACCTACTCACTGAATATCTTGTTGCGTTTGTGGTGAGGAGTCCTGGAGGGACCATAGGAGGCATAGAATTCCCTCACGATTGTTTCACTATACTCCCAGGGGAGCTCTGTGAAGCACTCCCACTTTCTAGCCTTGATGTTTGCTAGAAGGTGGGGATATTGCTCTTGGAGGCCGCTGAGACTCAAATGCTTCTCTGCCAGTATCTTCCGCTTTTCAAGCCCCACTTTATATAGAGATCTGGAGTTAGGGAGTGGTAACCGAAGTTGATAATCATCACCCTGTTTCCTCTGTGCCTCGACCATAAGATCAACCTCTGGCAAAGTTTCCTCCTCATCAGACTGAGAGGAACTTTCATCAACAGATTGTGGCGGTGCTTGACGTGCACGTTTCGCCGAAGGTGCTTGCCGGCTTAAGGATGCCCTTTTACTGGTAGAAGGTATATATTTGCAAGGCATATCTGCAAAGACAAGATGTGTGAGTGGTGTAGCCGACAAAAGAAAGAAAGAAAAAGAAGAAAGAAGAAAACTTTAACTGGAAAAATTCACTATGCGACAGGTTATGCGATCGCATAACCACTATGCGAACCACAAACTTCTCACAAAACGACAATGGACTATAAGTGATTGATTATGCGGTGACGTATGCGATCGCATATCAAGTATGCGGTTCGCATAGTCATCGCAGAGTCAAATGCCTGAAAAGCTTAACACATTATGCGATCGCATAGTCAACCGCAAAGGTGACTCTGCGATCGCAGAAAGGCCGCAAGCACTACACTAGAACAACTAGTTGACTGTGAAGGTATGCGATGCATCTGCAGTCCGCATATCAACTATGCGATCGCAGACGAGTCGCATTACGTTATCTTCCTCAACTCACCTAGGGTTTCAAATGCGACGAAGATACGGACCGCATAACTCATCGTTTTTACAGCTCACTTAACCCTAACAATGGTGGTCTTAACTCCATGATTCCTAACCAACCTATTTACAGATTTCTCAAGATATACCCCCCACCCCCCTC
>ML275253.1:940-18677 GCA_005239495.1 Nicotiana undulata | reverse complement strand
CCCACCCCCACGATAAACATATAAACTCTAGGAAGAGCACGATCGAACCACAATATTACTTATCCTACAAGAAATTATAAGAACTGGAGAGTAGGAAGGGTAGACTTACTAGGAGATGAAGAAGTACGATTGAACAAAACACTGTATTTGATCCTCAAAGACGGTTTTTAATCAAGTCTTTGTTAAATCAATTGACCGTTGCACAGTTGTTCTGCTTTCCCTCTTTTTTTTTCTTTTTGTTATTTAAATTTGTTTTGTTTTGTTTTGTTTGGTTTTGTGTTAGTGAGTATGATTGGTTAGATATGCGAAAAAAAGGAAAGAAACTTACTTGTGCGATATGCGATGGAGGAGTGGCCGCATAACTTAGTAAGCTATCGCATACCTGTTATGCGGTGGTATATTCATGAGCTAACCCAAGGTCCACAATGCAATGCACTATGCGATCGCATAACTGGAATGCGGTTCGAATAATGCACCATCTAATCGCATTCTGCTAGCCCCAAAATTTGCCAAACAAACTGCCTAAGTATGCGACAACAATGTGAACCGCATAGCTAAAATACGATCGCATCTGTGACGCAGAATGGTTAGTTTTTCTTGGCTTTCTTTTCACTTGCAATTTTACCCTGCTTTTGTGGTCTTTTGAACCACCTGCACTATAACACACACTTTACATTGCTCAAAGAACCCTATTTACTCAAAAACCAAAATTTAAAAGACAAAAGAGTGTTACAACACATGGGTTGCCTCCCATGAAGCGCTTGATTTAACGTCGCGACACAACGAAGTTGACATTATTGCGAAGTCATTTATCGATAGGACAAGGACCATCTTTAAGAGCCAATTGCTCTATCACATGCCTCTCTCCATCTGTGCCCAAGTAGTGTTTGATGCGTTGGCCATTCACTTTGAACATGCGGAGCCCGTCCTCAGTTGCTAATTCCACAGCGCCAAATGGGGATACATCTACCACTTTGAAAGGACCGGACCATTTGGATTTGAGCTTGCTCGGAAATCGTTTGAGTCGTGAGTTGAAAAGAAACACCAAGTCACCGGAATTGAACTCCCGTTTCAAAATCTTCTTGTCATGGACAAATTTCATTCTTTCCTTATACACAACTGCACTTTCATAATCATGGATTGAATTGATTTAGCCTCAAATTTGCAGCTTCAGTCCAGTCCAAGTTCAACTACTTCAGAGCTGACATGGCTTTATGCTCCAATTCCACATGTAGATGACAAGCTTTACCAAAAAATAACCAGTAGGGAGAAGTACCAATGGGAGTTTTGTAGGCCGTACGGTATGCCCACAATGCATCATCTAGCTTCCTTCACCAGTCTGTCCTGTTTGCATTCACCGTCTTTGCTAGGATGTTCTTGATCTCCCGATTGGAGACTTTGACCTGGCCTCTTGATTGGGGATGATAAGGCGTTGCCACCTTATGCTTGACACCATATTTTTCTAACATCCCAGTGAAAACCTTGTTGCAAAAATGATAACCACCATCGCTGAGAATGGCCCTGGGAGTGCCAAACCGCGTGAATATGTTTTTCTTTAAGAATGCGGTCACACTCCTTGCCTCATTGTTTGGAAAGGAAATATCTTCAACCCATTTGGACACGTAGTCCACAACTACCCGAATGTACTTCATACCACAAGAACTCACAAAGGGCCCTATAAAGTCGATGCCCCACATATCAAAAATTTCAACATCCATCACAAAGTTCATAGGCATTTCATGTCGCTTGGAGATTGATCCCTGTCTCTAGTATTGGTCACAAGATTTGACCATTTGGTTGGCATCATGATAGAGGGACGACCAATAATAACCACATTCAAGCACTTTTGCCGCCGTCTGATTACCTCCGTGATGACCACCAACCGGTGATTCATGGCAAGCCTTTAGTATTTGTATCATTTCTTCTTCTGGGACACAACTTCTAATAATGTTGTCCGCACAGATAAGGAACAAGAATGTCTCCTCCCAATAATATTGCCGACACTCCCTTAAGAATTTCTTCTTTTGATATGCTTCTAGATCATCCGGGATTAGGTCACTAACCAAGTAATTGGCAATGTCGGCTTACCAAGGAGTGGTTGAAGAAGATAATGCCAAGATATGTTCATCGGGAAAGGAATCATTGATATCAAGTTCATTCTTTTGTCGCTCGTCTTCTTCAAGTCTATAGAGATGGTCCGCCACTTGGTTTTCAGTGCCTTTTCAGTCCTTGACTTCAAAATCAAATTCTTGTAACAAGAGAACCCACCAGATTAGTCTTGGCTTGGCATCCTTCTTTGCCATGAGGTAACGAAGAGCGGCATGGTCGGTGTAGACCACCACCTTGGATCCCAACAAGTAAGCTCAAAATTATTCGAAAGCATACACAATAGCAAGAAGCTCTTGCTCCGTCACCGTATAGTTCATTTACACACCATTGAGTGTTTTGCTTGCATAATAAACCGGATGAAGAACTTTGTTGTGCCGTTGACCCAAAACCACTCCAATTGCTACACCACTGGCGTCACACATGAGCTCGAATGGACGAGACCAATTCGGTGTGACAATAATGGGTGTCGTGGTGAGCTTCTCCTTGAGCTCCTCGAATGCCTTGAGACACTTCTCATCGAACACAAGCTTGGCATATTTCTCAAGGAGCATGCACATAGGATTTGCAATTTTTGAAAAGTCCTTAATAAATCGCCGATAGAATCCGGCATGCCCTAGAAATCTTCGAATACCCTTTACCGATGTTGGTTGAGGGAGTTTGGAAATGATCTCAATCTTTTCCCGATCGACTTCAATGCCACTTTTTGAAATTTTATGCCCCAAGACAATGCCCTCGTCCACCATGAAGTGGCATTTTTCCCAATAAAGCACGTGGTTGGTCTCCTCACATCTTTTAAGCACTTGTCTAAGGTTGTCAAGACAACGCTCGAAGGAGTCACCGACTACGAAAAAATCATCCATGAAAACTTCTAGGAAGTCTTCCACCATGTCGGAGAAAATGGACATCATGCATCGTTTAAAAGTAGCCGGAGCGTTGCACAACCCAAAGGGCATCCGACTAAAGGCAAAGGTTCCATACGGGCAAGTGAATGTGGTCTTCTCTTGATCTTCCAAGGCTATATTGGTTTGATTGTAGCCGGAATACCCATCGAGGAAGCAATAGAAGGATCTTCCCGCTAGCCGATCAAGAATTTGGTCAATAAAAGGCATAATGAAATGATCCTTGCAAGTGGCATTGTTGATCTTCCGGTAGTCCATGCATACTCTCCATCCGGTGACTGTCCGAGTGGGGATAAGCTCATTCATTTCATTGTGAATCACAGTCATGCCTCCCTTCTTTGGCACACATTGTACCGGACTCACCCACGGACTATCCGCAATGGGGTAGACAACCCCGGAATCCAACCATTTGATTATATCCTTTTTGACCACCTCTTGAATTGAAGGATTTAGTCTTCTTTGATGGTCCACACTTGGTTTGCTCCCTTCTTCCAATTGAATTTTGTGCTCACATATCCCGGCGGGGATTCCTCGAATGTCCGCTATTGTCCATCCGAGTGCTTATCGGTGCTCCCGCAAGACATTCAACAATTCATCAACCTGCACATCATTCAACAAAGAAGACACGATTACCGGTAAAGTGTTATTAGAGCCAAGAAATTTGTATCTCAAGTGTGATGGAAGTGGTTTGAGCTCAAGATGTAGTGGCTCAATGATTGAAGGCTTGGCGGGAGGGGTAGCTCGATTCTCTAAGTCAAGAGAAAGCTTCTTTGGTGCATATGTATAAGACCCACGTCCTTCCAATGTGTTTACTATCTCCACATACCCCTCAATGTTTTCACCATCAATGTTCACCAAGATTGCCGCCAATGCCTCGCCGAGGCATTCTTCTTCCATATTTATCTCAATGGCATCTTCAACCTCATCAACAACATCAATTACCGAGATTCCCTCGTATGCGCTTCGCAATTTCAACCCCTTGCTAGCTTGGAAGGTGACTTCCTTATCGTTAACTCGGAACGTGATTTCATGTCATTCCGAATCCATTAAAGCTCTTCCCGTCGCAAGGAATGGTATTCCTAAAATGATAGGAATCTCCTTGTCCACCGCACAATCCAAGATGACAAAATCGGCCGGGAGAAGGAATTTCCCTACCTTCACCAAGACGTCATAAAAAATGCCCACGGGTTTCTTAATTGATCGATCGGCCATTTGTAATCGCATGCTAGTTGGTCTTGGCAACCCCAATCCCGCTTTCTTGTAGATAGCAAGAGGCATAAAATTTATACTAGCACCGTTGTCACAAAGTGCTCTAGCAAAATCTCTCAACCCAATGTTGCATGGGATAGTGAAAGCCCCCGGGTCTCCCTTTTTCTCCACAGTTGTTGTAGCAATTATTGAACTTACCCGATGAGTCAAGTTCACCACCTCATTCTTTGTCGTTCTCTTCTTTTTCATCAACTCCTTCAAGTACTTGGCAAATCCCGGCATCTCTTGGAAGGCCTCCAAGAATGGGATGTTCACCGATAATTGTTTCAAGATGTCATAGAACTTTTCAAACTTTCCATCATCCACCCTTCGTGTAAGCCTTTGAGGGAATGGAGGAGTAGGTCGTGTAATTGGTTGAGGAGCTTTTGGGGTCTCCTTCACCTCTTCCGTAACCTCTCCGCGCTTTGCTCTCTGAATCTTGACCTCTTGGGGTGCCTTTTCAACTTCCACCACAACCGGAAACTCAATTTGTGGTTCCACTCCTTGATCAAGACTTTCTACATCAACCACTTTCTCACTTTCATCTTGGAGCACAATACCGCTTCTAGTTGTGATGGCCATGCAATGAGAATATGGTCCGCTTGGACCACCTTTTGGGTTGACCACCGTGTCACTAGGAAGAGTACCTTTTAGCTTGGGATTTTGTTCTCGTGACAAATCCCTCATTTTCATCTCGAGCTTTTGAATGGAGGCGGTGTGTGATCCCACTACCTCGGACATGTTTTTCATTGTTGCATCACTTCGCTCTTGATTTTGCAAAATTCTCTCAAGCATCCCTTCCATTTTGGTCTCATTTGATGGCCCCTCTTTGTATTGTGAAGAGTTGGAATATTGTCCTCTTGGTGGAACATAAGGGTTGGAACTTCTATTGGCATAATTGTTGTTGTTGTTGTTCCACGATCCTTTACCACTTTGATCATTTCGCCAATTTTGTTGGCATTGCCCTTGCGGGTTTAGTCTCCAGTTGTTTTGTTGGTGGTAACCACCTTGAGAGTTTTGGACATAATTTAGTTCTTCAAAATCTTGATTTCCCATTGATTGCATGTCTTCCACCATATTTACCTTTTTTGGTTGACTCCCGGTGAACATCTTTGTCAACACATCAATGTTAGTAGCAAGAACGACAATCACTTGATCTCTCTTTTGATTTTCTTTAATCATGTTGGTAAGAGAGGGAGTACCGTAAGAAATTCCACCACTAGTATCCTCCGAATGCCATGCTTGATTATGCTTAGCCATTTTGTCTAGAATTAGAGTGACCCTAGCGAATGACTTGTCCATAAAGGATCCATCTGCGGCATTTTTAGCGATGGACTGGGATAGTGGGTCCAAACCCATATAGAACTTCTCCATCAGAATATTGTTTGGGAACCCATGGTTTGGTGATCTCACTAGGTATAGCTTGAACCGATCCCATGCCTCGTGTAAATGCTCCCCTGACAGTTGCTTGAAAAAAAAATATTTTGTCTCTGAGCTTTGACTTTTTACTATCTAGGAACCACTTTGCTAAGAAGGCTCGGACAAGCTCGGGCCATGTTGTGATAGTTTGAGGAGGTAAGTTTTGGAGCCATTTTTTCGCTTCTCCCGCCAACGAGTACTTGAACACACGCAACCTCAAAGCATCATCCGTCACATTAGTTTGTTTGTGCATGACGCATACACCCAAGGAGTTCCTTAGGTGGTGCGTCGGGTCATCATCCATTAAATTATGGAACAATCCTTCCGCCTTGAGCAATAGAATCATTCCATGATCCACTTTGAAAATAGATGCACCAACTACCAGAGGGAGGATAGCATTGGTGTCGTCAATATATTCCTCGATGTCGGCGAAAGGGTTCTCCTCTTCATCATACTCAACGTTGACGTTGTCCATTGTCACCTAGTTCACCAAACAAAACGAGCAACATGTGATGGAATAGAAAAAGATATAAGGTAAAGTACACACTATCTAGTAATTTCAAAACTGTATTCCCCGGCAACGGTGCCAAAATTTGATACTCTCAAATTACACCTTAAAACTGGTGTAAAGCGGTCGAAGTCAAATATAATAACCCAACGAGGCTGGGGTCGAATCCCACAGGGAATAGGCGTGAAAAGGTTACTTTGGTAGTGTGATTCTTAACTCAAATCGTATCTTTATTCTGTTAATGTAACAAGAATATGGGAATTGATTGTGTAATGATTAAATTGTAGTAGTAACAACTATGATTAATTAGAGTTGTAATTAATGTTATTAACTAAACCAAGGTTGTGTCCCCTTCAATGAAATAATGTTAATGGGTATTAATATGATATATTTGTAATGGAAGGTCCTTTAGATATGCAAATGATTTCTAAATGACTACCCACTATTTTTCAATAGTTGGGTAGTATTTCCTCTTTATGATTTTCCCAAATATAAAAGAGTTGCAATGAAGAGTAATCAATTAATGCCAAATAAAACCCACTTATCCCTAAGCGATTCTATTAAACAAGGTTTAAAGCCTTGAGTCTTTGATATTTACTCCTACCAATTCTAACTCACTTTTCCAAGCTAAAAAAGAATTAATGGCACTTGTTAATGTTTGAAACCACCAACAATAAATGAAGAATGAGAAGTAAATAAATATCAACCAACCATTATATATATATTCAATGTTAAATACCCAATAACATAACACTCATTTAGGGTCCACAACCTTAGTATTTAAAACTAGCTACTCATACTACAAGATAAAGAGATAAGAATATTTAATACCATGAATGCTTACAAAACACAAGAATCTTTACTTCAAAAGCTTCCAAAAGAGAGGAATATTCAAAGGGTGTGTTGTAGCTCTAAAACCAGACAAGACTGACCCACAAAAATCCAAATAAATCTATTTATAGTGGGCTAAAAATCGGGATAAAAAACGGACAAAATTGCCCTTTCAGATCAGCTATGCGACCGCATTCCTGTCGCAGAACAGGTATGCGGTTCGCATTCTTCACAAGACCATCACATACTTTAAACCCTAGTTTCCAGATGCTCGCCGCATTGTTGATCTGCGGTCTGCATTGTTGATATGCGACCGCAGAATTGCATCACATTTCTGAGCTGGGCTTCAGGTGTTGGAGGTTTGCGGTCCATTATGCGGCTCGCAGATCAGTTATGCGATCGCATAATGGACCGCATTTTTTATCTTAAAATTGACCAAACTTTCTGTTGAAGTCTGCGATCCACCTGTGCTTTCTGCGGTCCCCATAGCAGATATGCGGTACCTTCCTGTTCCATCTGCGATCGCATTTTGCTCTTTTCCTCATTTTTTTAGCTTTTTGATCTCTTTTCCATGTTCTTGAGTGTTTGAGCCTCATGCACTACAAAACATAAAAATTCCATAAGTAAAAAAGGAAAATGATCTTAAAGACAAGTTAAAATCTAAGCAATTTGACATTAAATGTGCCAAAATTCTCCGGCACATCAAGTCTCCTCGTCAATGGTCCGCGCAACAACTAATAATAATTACTTGTATTTGCACACAAAAATGTGCAGAAGTGTAGTAAGAGCACACCACAGCGGTGCCCAGTAAGTATCAAGACTAACCTCGGTGAAGTAGTGACAAGGACTAGTCGAGACACCACTGATCTAATAAATTAAACAGGCATCAAAATAGAAATGACCGTACATAATATCTATCTAAAGGTTTTGCGATATAGTTAACAACATGACAATAAAATGCGGAAGGAAATTACCCAAAAACAAACTAATCAACGGAACAACATAATAATACCAGAAGAATGGACAGAAAATATGAGCCAAAACCGGAAAACCACCACACAATAAACACACTGGTAACTCAGCACTACGTCAGTTTGTCCACATTAGACTTTAACCAATAAACCTAATAAATTGATGAAAACTTTTAAACCGCAGTTTATATTGAAAGTNGGACTGTGGATGTTTAGGGATCTTCCAGTCATCAATTGATTGCTGCAAATCAGAAAAACTAATTTCTTCTTTGAGTTTCGGAGTTGAAGAAGATGATGAGGAGGGAGTTGAAGAAGTTGGAGAAGAGAAAGAATTTTTAGAAGGAGATGAGAAAGGGTTGAAGAAAGACATGACTCAGATCTGTAAGTAATTATATCTATACATTTAACTTTTATATATATATATATTTAGGAGGAGAAATCTTTAAAACATAGTTCTATCAAGATACGTGATTTTCAAATATACTTTCCCAATAAATGACTTTCAAATATCATTTTTTCCAAGACAAATGTTATTCAAAAATAATTTTGAAATATAACTTTTCGATCATAATCGCCTCAAGATAAATCTGCCGGAACTCAGTCCGTAACTCAGAATTTGTCATGCAGTACAAGGCGAAATCTCCCGGAATACATATGTAGTCCCAATTTAAATATGCAATGCAGTACATGGGGAAAGCTCCCGAAATCTCGTCCGTAGTCCCTATTTAAATATGCAATGCAGTACAGGGGGAAAGCTCTCGGAATCTCGTCCGTAGTCCTAATTTAAATATGCAATGCAGTACAGGGGGAATGCTCTCGAAATCTCGTCCATAGTCCCAATTTAAATATGCAATAAAGCCACTGAGGAAAACAACCAGAATGCGACAGAAACAACATACATTGCCACAACAGGCGCCAAAGCAACAAAGACAGAATGCAAGGTGCGATGAACAAATCAATACAAAGACTTGAATCACAAAAATGGTAAAAACTCACTCATAAGAAGTAGCCACTGAAAGGAATGCCAAGCACAAAGAGAAACATCATAACGAGGGGAAAACAAGGCAAATATACCAACGATTCTATATATTCAAGTTCACAACCAAAGAAACCAAATCATCCCGGCAAGGGAAACAACTATAACCAATCTCATAAAGACAATTAGCTTCGATGAGTAAACTCAACTTGAACAAGGTTCAGTGATAGGTAATACCAAAGAAATACCAACAACATGGCCGATTATCAACTAAACTTAAATAGCACTTAAGGGACAGTCATATAGATAACAACGTACGACTCACGGGCATGCTTGACACCAACGTATAGGTATTCCAATTCATGAAATATAATTAATTATAGTGGAAGAACACTAACCATTCGATTTGTGTGAAAAACCCTCAAAGAATTGCCAAAACCCGAACTCTAGAAGTCAAAATATGTTGCAAATGGCTTAACCCTCATTTTTGAAAACTTATATTCTGCCCAGCCTTCATCGAGTTGTACCTTGCGCTGTGCAGGTTGTACATCCTATTATAATTTTCTCCTGTTGTACACCTTCTATTAAAACGCCCATAACTCTTTGTAGAAATATCCAAATGACAAACGGTTTGAATATTTAGAAACTAGACTCGATGATCATTCATTTGATAGGTTGTACACCATATAACTCTTTATATATTCCGATACATGAGCTTCTAAAGTCGGCTCCATGCATCAGAAAATTCTGTCGAAACTGCTTCACCAGTCATCTTCAATTGATCATAACTTTCTGCTCAAAGGCCTGAATCATGAATAGTTTATCTTTCTGGAAACTAGATTGAAAGGTCTACAACTCTTATGTTTTGTACATTTTCCGATTCCCTAAAGATTTAGATATATATGCTTCCAAAGTTAGCTCTTCGATGCATCAATTGCTGTCAAAAACAGATTTGTTGCAGAAATTTCAGCAGCTATTTTGTCCCGAAATCTATTCCGTTAACCTTCCGAAATCCACCCCAGTTCCTCGGGACCTTAACCAATTAGACCAACATGTCTCAAAATAGGATACGAACTCGCTCGAGGCCTCAAATCACATCAAACAACGTCAAAATCATGATTTGCTACAATTCAAGCTTTATGAACTTAGAAATTTTAAACTTCTACATCCGATGCCGAAACCTATTAAATCACGTCCGATTGACCCCAAATTTTGCACATAAGTCATATTCGACATTACGGACCTGCTCCAACTTTAGGAATTAGAATCTGATCTCGATATCAAAAAGTCAAACTCTCGGTCAAACTTCTCAAAAACCTTCAAATTTCTATCTTTAGCCAGTTGACTTCAAAATGACCTACGGACATCCGAATTCACTTCCGATTACGCTCCAACTCCAGAATCACCATACAGGGCTATTCCCAGCCCCGGAATAAAAAACGGACATCAATATCGCTGAAATGTACTCCAACCCAGACTTATGAAATTCCTTTTAAAATGCTAACTTCCACAATATATACTTAAACGCTCCCGGGTTATCCACATCCCGATCCGAACATATGCCCAAGTCCGAAATCATCATACGAAGCTGGTGACATTAACCAAAACTCATTACGAGGCCGTTTACACAAAAGTCAAACCTCCGGTCAACTTCCATCACTTAAGCTTCCAAAACTGAAAATTTTCTTCCAATTCGACTCCGGATTATCCGGTAACTGAATCTAACCACGCCCGCAGTTTGATATATCAAATGTGAAGCTTCTTATGACCTTACACCACCGAACGGAGCTTAAATTCTCAAAATGACCGGTCGGGTCGTTACATTCTCCCCTCTTAAACAAATGTTCGTCCTCGAACGTGCTAAGATTCACCTTGAACTTATCCAATCACTGATTGCACACTACCAACACACACCCGCGAGTGATCCCACATCACCCCAACCTACATAAGCTTGATGCCACCATCACAACTGCAATATAGCCTTCCCATCACGCCCGATAAGCCTCATACCTCAATTTCTAACCTTCTACTCATTTCCAAAGACCCGACTCTAAATCCATACCCCGGCCTTAGCCTCAACCAGCTGCATTAATTCATGACCACACCCATAAGGCACGACCACACAACGTAGCACACCGCACATAGATTCTAATAACACTTTTGCTCACCGTAGCTGCCCGAAATCGACTCAACATTGGCAATTAGCCCCACATATGAACATGCTCTGTTCGAAACACCCATAATACTGATAATGATGTGATAAACACGAAGACCTCATTATTAGGCACCCGAATCACCGAGCCAAAATTAACACCACCGGGCACACATTCCGCAAGTTAAACTAAAGAAGCACATAACAAAATGACTGAATGAATATAAAAACATATATAGGAACTATCAAACAAGCCCATAGGCATAACTCTCTATCAATACTGACTTACCAAAAGAAATATAACAAGGAAGAAGAAAAGTATATGAAAAAATCACAAGGATTCCATCTTGATAAAATTTCCACCGCGGTACTCAGCCCGGTCCAAACATGTCGAATCACAAGTATCACGAGGAACTCGCCCACAACTCTGGATCACATACCGAAAATATATCATACCAATTGAAATTCCTCCACTAATTCATCTCAGCTGATAAATCATAACTCTAACTGAACTCACATCTCGATGGAGTATCAAATCACGGCTCGTAAACAAAATACTTAGGCACAAAGCTTACCACGAAGAAAAAAAAGGACTCACTTCCAGTTTCACCACTATCAAGAATGGATAAAACAATGATAGACACGGGTTACTACTCATAAAATCTCTTATCAGAAGCAAACACAAAAAAAGAGTGCAAAACATGAAACTCACCCAAAAATGAAACAACAAATAAGGGAACTCGTCCCGACCAACAAAACTATAATGAAATACAATTGGTGCTCGTCTGTAACACATCAAAATATACATGTGTGATGATATCTGGCACAACGTCCTCTAGTTTACAATATGAAACACATCAATGGGTCGAGCCTCCCCCTCTTGGGCTCCCTCTACTTACTTGAATACCCTGCTATAACACACCTACCTGAATCCTGGAACAATCTTACACCCTGTGGCTAACATCTCCACACTCAAACAACCTCCCTGCCGACGTGGCTGTGGAAACTGAGCAATGCGAGTACTCTGAGACCCATGAGTACCTTGGTTCCATAATAAGGAACAATAGATTACTCCGGTCCACGAGGCCTCCTCGCCTCCCAAAACTCTCTCTCCTGATCTCATATGACCTCTCGCTCCCGTCCCCACATGCTCTCTAACCAGCGAGCGATCCCTACTACCTGCTGTAACGAGGCATCCGACTCTAACTCTCGAGTCCTGCTGCACTGAATATCATGCCTGAGTCCCTCAATGAATATACAAACTCGCCTCCTAACTGAAGCAACCAAGGGCGGCGTATATCTGGCCAACTCACTGAATCCTACATAGTGCTCCAACACTGACATAGCGCCCTGATGAAATTGCTCAAACTCCGCGCGCCATGCATCTCGGAGGAACTGGGGTGCAAACTCCCTCAAAAGTATCTCTGAAATCTAAATCCATGCAAGTGAAGCTGACTCGGCCAGGCTACCCAACTCATATGCCGCCACCACTAACCAACCCACTACTCTGAACTTGAGATGTGACAAAAGCAATCCATCTCGTCTCCACAATACCCGAAGTACGAAGAATATAGTGACACTCCTCCAGAAAACACTGGGCATCATCTGTCGCCAATACACTGAAAGATAAGAGGGTGGTGCTTCCTGTACCTCTCAAGTCCAAGGTATTCTTCCTCCGATGTTGCTGCCCTAACCACGGGCTGAACTGAAACCACATGTCGTGCTGCCATGACAACTGGAACTTGACCAATATGATCTCGCTGCTCTGGAGTGTAGACGGTGGGAGTCTGAACTCCTCCCCTGATCCGTGGAATAGCCGGTGGACTAGAATCAACCCCGCCTAAGTCAATGTACTAGTCATACTTGAGAATTGTGCCAAGGTCTCCTGAAATCCGGGGTAGCAACTGGCACCTCCAGTACCTGTCCCCCAACTAGAACTACTGGCGGCTCCTCAACAGCTGTACTGGTAGGCTTCTTACTGTGGTACGTGCTCCTCATCTGCCTCTGTCTCAGACCCTTGCGACATTTTGCTTCGATGTAACATCATCAGGAACTGCAGCTCGTGTCCTCACCATCGGTGAAAGAATGGAACGATAATTTCAAACTTCAAGATCAATAAACTCGCACGATAGTAATGAAGGAAGTGAAATTGTCATAATTTTTCCGTAGCCTCTCAAAAATTAGTACAGACGTCTCCGCACCGATCTGCAAGACTCTACTAAACTCGCTTATGACTCGTAGCACCTATGAAACTAGAGCTCTGATACCAACTTGTCACGACCCAAATTTCCCTCCGTTGGGTATCGTGATGGCACCTAGTCTTAGGGACTAGGTAAGCCTAACATTTACTGAATAACAACAATATTAAAAGAAAATCTAACATTCTCGATATAGAATTCTTGACAAAATTTACAAATTTCCCAAGACCGGTAATACAAGTAATAAGCTTTACGAATTTACTCTAAAATATCTAAATTACCACTGTTCGGAATGAATACAACATGGTATGAATAATAAATACAAGAAGGCGACTCGGAAGCCCGCGAACGAAGCAACAGGTTACCTTGAGTCTCCTCGTCAATGGTCCGTGCAACAACTAATAATAATTACCTGGATTTGCACACAAAAATGCGCAGAAGTGTAGTATAAGCACACCACAGCGGTGCCCAGTAAGTATCAAGACTAACCTCGGTGAAATAGTGACGAGGACTAGTCGAGACACCACTTGTCTAATAAATTAAACAGGCATCAAAATAGAAATGACCGTACATAATATCTATCTAAAGGTTTTGCGATATAGTTAACAACATGACAATAAAATGCGGAAGGAAATTACCCAAAAAAAAAAAACTAATCAACGGAACACCATAATAATACCAGAAGAATTGACAGAAAGTATGAGCCAAAACCGGAAAACCACCACACAATAAACACACTGGTAACTCAGCACTTCGTCAGTTTGTCCACATTAGACTTTAACCAATAAACCTAAATTGATGAAAACTTTAAAACCGCAGTTTATATTGAAAGCTTTGAAGATATAATCAT
This sequence comes from Nicotiana undulata, assembly GCA_005239495.1. NCBI lineage: Eukaryota > Viridiplantae > Streptophyta > Magnoliopsida > Solanales > Solanaceae > Nicotiana > Nicotiana undulata. The sequence continues at coordinate 4,516 of ML275253.1, read as the reverse complement.
TTCAGTATAGAAAGATCCTCTTTGAAACATACTTTCTCCGAATGTATGTATATATATATATATATATATATATATATATATATATATATATATTTAGGAGGAGAAATCTTTAAAACATAGTTCTATCAAGATACGTGATTTTCAAATATACTTTCCCAATAAATGACTTTCAAATATTATTTTCTGCAAGACAAATGTTGTTCAAAAATACTTTTAAAATATAACTTTTCGGTCATAATCTCCTCAAGATAAATCTGTCGGAACTCAGTCCGTAACTCAGAATTTGTCATGCAGTACAAGGCAAAATCTTCCGCAATACATCTGTAGTCCCAATTTAAATATGCAATGCAGTACAGGGGGAAAGCTCCCGGAATCTCGTCCGTAGTCTCAATTTAAATATGCAATGCAGTACAGGGGGAAAGCTCTCGCAATCTCGTCCGTAGTACCAATTTAAATATGCAATAAAGCCACTGAGGAAAACAATCAGAATGCGACAGAAACAACATACATTGCCACAACAGGCGCCAAAGCAACAAAGACAGAATGCAAGGTGCGATGAGCAAATCAATACAAAGACTTGAATCAGAAGAATGGTAAAAACTCACTCATAAGAAGTAGACACTGAAAGGAATGCCAAGCACAAAGAGAAACATCATAACGAGGGGAAAACAAGGAAAATATACCAACGATTCTATATATTCAAGTTCACAACCAAAGAAACCAAATCATCCCGGCAAGGGAAACAACTATAACCAATCTCACTTAGACAATTAGCTTCAATGAGTAAACTCAACTTGAACAAGGTTCAGTGATAGGTAATACCAAAGAAATACCAACAACATGGCCAATTATCAACTAAACCTAAATAACACTTAAGGGACAGTCATATAGATCACAACGTACGACTCACGGGCATGCTTGACACCAACGTATAGGTATTCCAATTACTGCTAAGAAATTATAGGGTGAGATTATACTAGTTTTAGTCAAACAAGCAGTGTATGAAGGATGATATAGCATAACGGTAGGAAAGGCAAAGTTTTCATTTAAGTCAATTAAGATCAAATGAGAAACAAAGGAACACTAAGTAAGTAACTTCTAATTTGAGCAGGAAGAGATGAATCTAGTAAATCATGAACTCAGATATAACAATTACAATTCATACACGGGGAATATATGGACCTAAAAATCCTAAAAGGCCAACCTATTTGCAAATAAGTCTGAGTACGCACTCGTCACCTTGTGTACACGGGATACAATCAACATAGAAGACTCAATCCTAAAGGTTAGTTCCCCCACTCAAGGTTAGGCAAGATACTTACCTCCACGGTGACAACCCGGTACTCAAAAACAAACTTCTCAGGTGAAAAGACTTCCGGACAGCTCAAAATCAACTAAAATAACTTCAAAATACACATAAAACGTATAAGGGTCTATTCCGAATAATAAAGCTTCAATATTTACAAATTTATAAAAATCGACCCCCGGGTCCGCACCTCGGAACCCGACAAGTTTTACAAAATCCGATTATCCATTCCGAAACGAGTTCAACCATACTAAATTTATCAAATTTCGATACCATTTGGTCCTCCAAATCATGATTTTTTATTTTAGAAATTTTCTTTTAGAACCCATATTCTTCCTCAACTAAAAACACAAATTAAATGGTAAAAACAAGAACTAATTCATGAAATATAATTAATTCTAGTGGAAGAACACTTACCCGTTTTCACAAAGAATCGCCAAAAACCGAACTCTAGAAGTCAAAATATGTTGCAAATAGCTTAACCCTCATTTTTGAAAACTTATATTCTGCCCAGCCTTCATCGAGTTGTACCTTGCGCTGTGCAGGTTGTACATCCTATTATAATTTTCTCCTGCTGTACATTTTCTATTAAAACACCCATAACTCCTTGTAGAAATATCCAAATGACAAACGGTTTGAATATTTAGAAACTAGACTCGATGATCATTTATTTGATAGGTTTTACACCATATAACTATTTATATATTCTGATATATGAGCTTCTAAAGTTGGCTCCATGCATCTGAAAATTCTGTCGAAACTTCTTCACCAGCCATCTTCAATCGATCATAACTTTCTTCTCAAAGGCCCAAATCATGAATGGTTTATCTTTCTGGAAACTAGTTTGCAAGGGCTACAACTTTTATGTTTTTCACATTTTCCAATTCCTTATAGATTTAGATATATATGCTTCCAAAGTTAGCTCTTCGATGCATCAATTGCTGTCAAAAACAGATTTGTTGCAGAAATTTCAGCAGCAATTTTGTCCTGAAATCTATTCCGTTAACCTTCCGAAATCCACCCCAGACCCTCGGGACCTTAACCAATTATACCAACATGTCCCAAAACAGGATATGAACTCGCTCGAGGCCTCAAATCACATCAGACAACGTCGAAATCATGAATCGCACTACAATTCAAGCTTTATGAACTTTGAAATTTTAAACTTCTACATCCGATGCCGAAACCTATCAAATCACGTCCGATTGACCCCAAATTTTGCACATAATTCATATTCGACATTATGGACCTGCTCCAACTTTCAGAATTGGAATCCGATCTCGATATCAAAAAGTCAAACTCTCGGTCAAACATCTCAAAAACCTTCAAATTTCTATCTTTAGCCAATTGACTTCAAAATGACCTACGGACATCCGAATTCACTTCCGATTACGCTCCCAACTCCAGAATCACCATACAGAGCTATTCTCAGTCCCGAAATCCCAAACGGACATCAATATCGCTGAAATGTACCCAACCCAGACTTATGAAATTCCTTCTAAAATGCTAACTTCCACAATATACACTGAAACTCTCCCGGGTTATCCACATCCCAATCCGAACATATGCCCAAGTCCAAAATCATCATACGAAGCTGTTGACATTAACCAAAACACATTCTGAGGCCGTTTACACAAAAGTCAAACCTCCGGTCAACTTCCATCACTTAAGCTTCCAAAACTGAAAATTTTCTTCCAATTTGACTCCGGATTATCCGGTAACTGAATCTAACCACGCACGGAGTTCGATATATCAAATGTGAAGCTGCTTATGACCTTACACCACCAAACCGAGCTTAAATTCTCAAAATGACCGGTTGGGTCGTTACATTCTCCCCTCTTAAACAAACGTTAGTCCTCGAACGTGCTATGATACTCTCAAATTACACTTTTAAAATAGTGTAAAGCGGTCGAAGTCAAATATAATAACCCAACAAGGTTGGGGTCGAATCCCACAGGGAATAGGTATGAAAATATCACTATGTTAGTGTGGTTCTTAACTCTAATCAAAATTCTATTCCGTTAGTGAACAAGAAGGTGGTGATTAATAGTCTACTATTTTAGAGAAAGAGTAGTAACAAAGGAAGCTAATTTATGTTGTAATTAATATGGGTAGATTAACCAAGGTTGTGTCCCCTTTCATGGAGTGTAATGCAAGTAAGTATTTATATGATATATTTTAATGGGAAGTTCTTGATATGCAAATGATTCTTTAGATAACTATCCTAGATTTTCCAATTCTACGATAGTATTTCCTCTTTATGATTTTTT
>MDKH01172377.1:0-12085 GCA_005239495.1 Nicotiana undulata | reverse complement strand
CCCGTTTTACACCAAATTTTACAAATAAGACAATTAATATATAATAAACCTGTTCCGGGCTCCGGAACCATAATACGGGCCCGGTAACACTGTTTTCACATAATTATTCACTTTCTTATTCCTTTATTATTTTCAGAAAATAATTTCTTTTAAAAATTCATTTCTCGGGCTTGGGACCTCGGAATTCGATTCCGAGCATATGCCCAAGTCCCATATTTTCCTAGGGACCCTCCGGGACCGTCAAATCACGGGTCCGGGTCTGTTTACCAGGAATGTTGACCAAAGTCAACTATATTCATTCATTAATTATCAAAACTCATTTTTTCATCAACTTTTCACATAATAGCTTCTCGGCTACACGCCCGGACTGCGCACGCATAACGAGGTGAGACTAACGGAGGCTCTCGGAGCCTCGGAACACAAATACAACTTAAATTATATAAGATGACCTTTTGAGTCATCACAATTACTCATTTAGAAATATGATGATTATTGTTATTTATTTTACACTATTATGTAAATTTACAAAAATTATGCGTATACCCCTGGCTACATTTGCGAGGGAACTAATATTGCACAATAGATCTCCTCTTCTGATCATAATAATTTTCATTATTTTTTATTAATGAGATCAATTAATAATAGTGATGATTACCTGTACAGTCCTGCCTACTTCTTGAAAAAGTTTTGAATTCTTAATTTATTGTTTCCTATTCATCACTATAAATAATAACCATAATTCCAACAATGATTATTAATATTGACAAAATAGAAGTAAGTGGATCGATCAAGTATCAAATTCATTAACAACGATACAAAAACATACATATTAATAAAAGAGAAGTGCTATTTATTTATCATTGCTAAATGCAGGTTATTGCTTAATGATTTTGGAGGGCTACATATGCGCAACACATATGTAGAAATGCATGGTAAGATTGCGTACAATAGACCCTTATGGTCCAGCCTTTTCCCGGACCCCGCGCATAGCGGGAGCTTAGTGCACATGGCTACCTTTTATATATGTGCAACACATCTTCAAAGAGGTCAACATTATGGTCGATGTTTTATCTAAATTTCGTTGTAATTATGATGCTACTATTGATGTTCTATACGTCAATACCACACAAGAGGGGGGGGGGGGGGGGGGGGGGGGGGTAATTTGTGTGGTGTCCAATTTTTGCGTGCACTAGTTATAGAAGGACCAAGCTCTTCTATGTGTTCCAGCTCCTACAGTTTGCGGAATAATAATTGCAGAAATAAAAGAACACAATTTTACGTAAAAAAACACCTGGCTCAAAAGGTGAAAAAACCACGACCTACTTCCCAGTAGGATTTTCCCAAACTCTTCACTAAATCAATGAGCCAAACAGCATTTACAAAATAAACTCTTTTGTAAACCTAAAGACTAACTCTAATCCCCTTGTGGCAAACTAGCCTCTAGCTATTTGCGACAAGCTTTAAGTTAATTATAACTTGAACACTCAGTACCTATTACAATTGCTTCTAGATAAATCTGAAAGGTACAAATTGTAATCACCTACTACAAATAACCTAGACTAAAATATACGACAGATGGAACTGGTTATTCTAGATGGTTCAAGTAGCTTCAGAATCGCACACGTAATTCTCACATGAACTGTTTGCAAAATTGCTTTGGTAATTTTGCTCTCAATTCTTGTTTTGCTTATGCGTTTGTGCGTACCTGTTCAATAAGAACACTTAACAATATATAGGATTAGTAGACGAAGAGATTCACTAGGATTCGGATGCTACTCTTCCTTGGTGGAAGAGTTCTAGTTGATCTCAACTCCCTAAATCCTCCCTTATCTTGATTCTGTTCTTACTGAATAAGGAGTCCATCTCCTTATCAATTTGCAATCTTTTCGATCAGGAGATCTCTTTAGATCACAGATTCCGTTCATCTCCTGCTTGTGCACCTCACGTGCCCTTAACTCTGCATGTGTCTATGTCTTATGTGATGGACGTGGTTCAACTATGAGTTCATTTGTAAATCTTCATAAACATTCAGCTTCTTGATCTAACAAATTCCCCCTTTTTGATGATGACAAACTCTGTGCTTAGGCATGTAATCACTTTAATCCAACATTGACACTTTTTAGAGTATTAAGCATTTATCATAAAGAACCAGGGTCATTAGGTTATAAATATCACATTTTTCAATATAGCACATCTTCCCCCTTTTGGCATCATTGAGAAGTTGCAAAATGTTAGAATCACCAGATTGATAAGAATTACTCATGGCCACTGAGGCAACTGCAAGTGCAAACATGGATTAATCATCAATAGTCAACCAAGAATGCACAATATCAAAGAAAGTGAGACAAACCAAATAAGAGCAGAAACATCACAATTCATTGATAGAAGCATATTTCAGCCACCAAACACACAAAGAAATAAAAGCAGTTACAATCATGAGCAAAAGATAGCAAAAAATATCCCGAATCTGGGTCATAGAGGGGTGAAGACAGATTACTGGACACCTAAGGCTGGGAAGGGGTGGAAGGTTGGGTTCTTTGCTTGGAGAAGGGAGAGCATATTTTGAAGAATCCCTTCATTCTTCTCCTTTTCTTTGGCCAATTCAGTCTTGAGAGCATCTCTCTCAGCCTCAACCTCTGCAAGGCGGGTCTTCAATCAAAGAATTTCAGCATCCTTAACCCCACCTTCATGTACAAGCGCCCTGACCTTGCTGTTCACATGCATTTTTCTGGATGAACCAGGTTCATTATCTGGAACACTCACAATATAGTAACATGCCGGAAGCGTGTTCTTCCCAAAATGGTCCTTGACAATGGCCATTTATGCCTTCTTAGGGGCACTTTGAAGTGAGCCAGCACATTCGTTAGGATGAAACCATATAGGATAGCATGGGCCTTGGAGCCATTTACCACCCTGTCCAATAACTGAATAATGAAATAGGGCCAGTTGATTTGCCTTCCACTATCCAGGCACTCCATGAGGGTTAAATCCATATAGTTGGCTATGTTCCTTCTCTCTTGCCTGGGCAGGACGCATTTGTTGATGAACTCAAACACCACCTTATGCTGGGGCTTCATCTTGCTTTTGTACAAAGCCCTAAGTTTCACTTCTTCAGCATTGTCACTGTAACTCCTGGTAATTTGCAGTGTAGAAGGAAGACCATCCAAGCTGGGCCACCTTTGCCTTGTGTAATTATCGTAACCTTCTGATGGAATCCCAAGTATTTCGCCCAACTCTTTGGCATCAAAGGTGATCTTAGTCCCCTTACCTGACTGGAGACTCAGCCATCCTCGACCACTGCATTCGCCAAGAACTCCACAATCTCACTCCTGGCCAGCCTGCCATCAAGCTGAAGGACCATGTTCTTCCAGCCCTGCACTTCCAAAGAATCCAATAGGTAGATCATCCCTGATTCTTCCAGATCCTTTAGCAACCTTCCCTTCAGGATAATGCATTTCCCAAACTTTGTCAAATTGTCTGTCTCTCCACCAGACTCCTCTGCTTCTTCACCACTCCACTCATCATCATCATCAATCTGAACTTTCTTCGATTTCATCGTGACCTAGTCCTCTTAGCAACAGTTGAGGGTGTTGCAGATACAGATGCAGACTTCTTGGAGGAAGTCTTGGCCTTATTTGGTTTGGGTGTATGAACTCAACGTCTTCCATTTGTTCCTCTTGATGGACCAGGTCTATCCTTTCAACCTTAACAGCCTATGCGGGCTCAAACACTTTAGCTTTCCCCTTTTCAGCTTTATTTCTCCTACTCTCATTCAAAGCTTTCTGCAACTCCTCTTCACTCTGCCTAATTGCACTCCTTGTAGTACGTCCTCTAGGAATGGAAGTTTCAGTAGAGGGAGTGGCTTTTCTCTTCTTACTCGCCACTGGAGTTTCAGCCTTCTTAGTCTTGGATGTCCACTTCTTTTTGGGTTTATAACTCTCCCCTAACTTTCTCATAAGATCACCCAAAGTTTCCTCAATGGATGAACCAGGTTCATCAGTAGCATGTCGAAGATTTTCTAACCCCTCAACAGCCTCTCCTGAGTTACTTCCCCTAAGTCTTTGGCACCTTCTTCAACTACCACTAGTGCAGTGCCATGGATTTTTAATGAAGTAACATCTACCCATGTTCCCTTCACAGTACTTCCTTCTCCCTCTCTCTCAATTTCTTGCCCATTTTTATTTTTACCACCTCGTCGTCGCCTATCAGGTACTTCTACATCCACCACAGACCCAATTAGAACAAATCTATTTTCAAAAATTACGGGTTCAGGCTCAGACACAGTTTTAGGAGTTGATGATACATGTTCAGAATCAGGTGAACTAGTTGCTTCCCCCTCAGTTGCTGACTTGAAGGAGTCAGTGGAGTTCTCTGATTCTTGAGCCCGGCTGGCTTGAAGCTTAGCATTCAATTTCTTGGCTAAAGAGCCAGTAGCCACTGTCTTACTGGCAAGCATTTTGACCCGCCTTTTTCTGGGTTTAGGTTAGGGCTGGGTTAAGGAGCGGGGGCGATTGGGGGAGACGTGACATGATTGTTTTGAGGGGTGGTGGGTGGGATTGAGATGGCGTGGAACAAGTATCTTCAAGTGCGATACTGTATTCAGGTGTAGCGGAGGAGGATGAAGCAGGAGGTAGGGTGTCAGCCATGGTGATGATTTTTGATGAAGAAAGGAAAACAAATTAGGATCAAGGTGTTTGAGCAGAAGGTTGAAGGGGTTTCGACGGTTATGTCTTTTAGGAAAAAAAAGTGAATGAAGAATTAGAGAAGTGATGATGGGTTTTTAAAGACTTGGTTAATTAATACACAAAGAGTGTAATTTGGGTCAAGAGGAAGTCTAATCGGTTCAGGAGTGTCAGGTGAAAAGTGACGGTTGTGACTACCCTATAATCTAGGCCTTTTTAATTTGATTGGACTCTTTGGAACAGGTTCAAATATAGGATAAAGACTAGAGTTTGAAAAGATCTAGTTATAGATAGAGTCCTGCTCATGATTAACTATTAATATTTCAATACGTTTATAGTGGTGAGCACATACCTCTGTCAGATGAACCAGCAGTGATGAACCAGGTTCATCTTGTTAGAATCTCTTGATTAAGCCTCAATTTTAAAAAAATAGAAAAATATCATTAGTAACCAAGAAGTCATATCAACACATGGCAAGAAAGTATGTTGTTTATAGCATGAAACTAAGCAATGATTATTCTAATTATTTACACAAATTTCAGAATTCCTAGCCAATTTTTTTTCATTTTCATCTTTTTTCATTTTTTTTATTTTTGTTTTGAACTGGTTCAATTAGGTGATCTTAATCATCCCTAACTCTAACCTGTTCCTTTAAAAATGCTCTCTACTTAGTACTTTAGTAAAGATGTCAGCAATTTGTTTATCAGTAGCACATAATTCAATAGAGATCATTCCCTTCTCATAGTTGTCTCTTAAGAAATGGTGTCTAACATCTATGTGCTTTGTTCTTTTATGATGAAGGGGGTTCTTTGTCATACTGATAGCACTAGTGTTATCACAAAAGATAGGGATAAAACCAATTTCTATACCAAAGTCCAACAATTGTTGTTTAATCCATAATAGTTGAGCACAACATGAGGCTGCAACCACATACTCAGCCTCAGCAGTAGATAGAGCCACACAATTCTGCTTTTTGGTGGCCCAGGACACAAGACATGAGCCCAGAAAGTGTGCCATACCTGAAGTGCTATTTCTATCTACCAAAAAGCCTACATAGTCAGCATCAATATATCCTATAAGATCAAAATTACTACCTTTAGTATACCAAAGATAGAGGTCAGTGGTGCCTTTGAGGTATCTCAAGATTCTCTTCACTGCAGTTAAATGTGATTCCTTTGGATTAGCCTGAAATATTGCACAAAGCCCTACATTGAAGACAATGTCAGGTCTACTGGAAATAAGATACAACAATGAACCAATCATTTCCCTAACCAGGTTCATCTACATCTAGTTTTGTGGCTGTTGCAATACGAGTGTCAATTTCCTTTGAGTCTTCCATTTTAAATTTTTTGAGCAATTCTTTCACATAGTTTTGCTGATGGATCATAGTTTAATTTGAATTTTGTTTAATTTGTAAGCCTAAAAAGAAATTAAGCTCACCCATCATGCTCATTTCAAATTCACTCCCCATTAGTTTAGCAAATTATTTACTGAGCCTTTCAGAAGTTGCTCCAAAGATTATGTCATCTACATATATCTGCACTACCAAGAGATCTTTACATTTTTCCTTCAAGAATAAAGTGCTATCAATTTTACCTCTCTTGTAGTCATGTTCAAGCAGGAATTTTGAAAGACGTTCATACCATGCCCTTGGAGCTTGCTTGAGTCCATACAGTGCTTTGTCAAACTTGTACAGATGATCAGGATTCACCTTGTTTTCAAACCCTGGAGGTTGCTTTACAAACACTTCTTCCTTGAGATAGCCATTCAGAAAGGCACTCTTAACATCCATCTTGTGAAGGGTGAACTGCATGTAAGCAGCAAAGGCTATGAGGAGCCTAATTGCTTCCAACCTTGCCACATGGGAAAAAGTTTCATCATAATCTATTCCTTCCTCCTGACTGTATCCTTGAACCACCAATCTTGCTTTGTTTTTTGTGACTGTTCCAACTTCATCAAGTTTGTTTCTGAATACCCACTTTGTTCCAATCACTAATCTATCAAGGGGTCTGGGTACCAGATTCCAAACTTGACTCCTTTCAAATTGATTGAGTTCTTCTTGCATTGTATTTACCTAATATGCATCCTGCAAAGCTTCAGAAATATATTAAGGTTCAATCAAGGGTATAAAAGCATCAAACGCACAAAACATTTTCAAAGAGGATCTAATTCTGGTTCGAGATGTTGGATAAGTTATAATGTTCTCAATGGGATGTGAGCTTTGATATCTGTGTGGTTTTACAACCAACTGGGTATTACTTGAAATCCTACAGTGTCTTGTTGCTGAGGAACAGGATCAGGGACAAGTTCCGATGGGGTTTGGAAATTAGTTTGTTGCTCAGTTCCCCCTGGCATGTTGCTTGGGATGGATGAACCTGTTCCATCACCCGTTCCTTCCTCCATTGTTGCTCCAGTTTGGTCTGAGTTTCTGACCAACCCATTTTCTTCATCTACTTGTTCCTGTCTCTTATATAAAATGTTAGTTTCATAAAAAACAACATGCACACTCTCTTCAACACACATAGTTCTTTTGTTATACACTTTATAAGCCTTACTATGTGAGGAATATCCCAAGAATACTCCCTCATCACTTCTAGGATCAAACTTACCTAGGGAGTTCTTATCATTGTTGTGCACAAAACACTTATAGCCAAAAGCCCTAAGATGCAATATATTGGGATTTCTCCCTTTAAGTAACTCATAGGGAGTATTCTCTACAAGTGGTCTAGTCATGCACCTATTTATGATATAACATGCAGTGTTTACAGCTTCTACCCGGAAGCTATGAGGTAGTTTACTAGAAAGAAGCATAGTCCTAGCCATATCTTCAAGTGTCCTATTCTTTATTTCAACCACTCCATTTTGTTGTGGAGTTCTAGGGGAATAAAAGTTATGATCTATGGCATGCTCATCACAAAATTCAGCAAATTTAGCATTTTCAAATTCAGTTCCATGATCAGACCTAATTGATGCAAGTTGATTTCCTAACTGTTTCTGAATTTTTCTAATAAAAGAAGTAAACATGTCAAATTCTTCATCTTTGGATGTTAGAAACAATGTCAAGGTAAATCTAGAATAATCATCAACAAACATCATTACATATCTCTTACCACCTCTGCTTAATGTTCTCATAGGACCGCAAAGATCCATATGGACCAATTCCATCGTCCTGGTGGTACTTACCATTTTCTTGTTTTTGAAATATGATCTTACATGCTTCCCCCTTGCACAAGCCTCACAAATTTTATCTTCATCACTAAGTCCTTGGAGACTAATTTGTTGAGCTGATTCAGACTGGCATGGCCAAGTCTTTTGTGCCAAATGAGGGGATCACTGTCCAACACACTTAAACACGTTAGTTCATTTTCTGATAGAGTGGACAAATCTATGATATAGATATTATTCACTCTCTTTCCCTGCAAAACAATCTTGTCAGTGATAAGATTAATTACAAAGCATTTTGTAGAAGTGAATGCAACCAGTTTAACTCTGTCACACAGTTGTGACACACTGATCATGCTATATTTCAAGCCATCTATCAAGTAAACATTCTCAATGGAACGTGTGTCATCCTTACCTACATTACCAACCCCAATGATTTCACCTTTCTTTCCATTTCCTCCTTTGAGGTTCTCAAGTGAAATGAGTTGTTCCTTGTTCCCAGTCATGTGTTTTGAGCAACCACTATCCATGTACCATATTTGACTGCTCCCTTTCACTTGAACCTACAAAAGAAAATCAGGGGTTAGTCTTAGGAACCCAAACTAGTTTGGGTCCCTTTCTATAAGAGAAAGGATGAATTAGGTCCTTTTTTGCCCAATTTGGTAACCAATTTTTCGTTCGAACAAAACTATTACTCTTTTGACTGCCCTGCTCTTTTGCATTGCATTCAATTTTGTAGTGACCAGTCTTACCACAGTGGGTACAAATTTTGTTCTCAGGAAGAGTGAGGTACTTGCTTTTGGGATCCCATTTAGGCAGTTGAATCCCAAAGCCAAGTCCTCTTCTATTGCTACTGTGATTTTCTTGTAGCCATGTTAGAGCATCAGAGGATTTATTCCATTTGCATGTTCTGTCCAGTTCATGCTTAACCTTACCAAGTTCCTCCTTCAACACTATTATCTTTCCATCTTTCTTATACAACCCATCCTTTGGTTTGCCTACATTTTCTTCTAAGATGAGTTGAGAGTTGTCAGTTGTCTTCTTACTAGTACCTAGTTTCAGTTTTAAAATTTCAGATTTTAATTCTAGGACATTTGTTTCTAGTGGATGAACATGGTTCTTCAGAGCAGTGTTTTCACTCACAGATTCACTTACTCTGAGCTCAAGGTTCTTACACTTTGCTTTTAACATTACAAACTCCTTAGACATCAGCTCCTTTTCTTTATTTATTTCTTCAGAATCATTGTTGATACCAAATTTTTCCTCAAACTATTTTCAAACTTGCATATATACATTCAAAATCATTCCCTACAGTGACTGGTATTTCCATATAATTTTTCGTGATTTTATCAAATTATTTTTCTATTTATTTAATACTTTATGTTCCATAATTATTCATAAATGATGTTATAAATAATCTCAAAACATCTTCTTGCTCAATATGTTATTCATAATCCTATTTAGCTCCATTAGAATTTAATTGTTTCACAAATTAACCAATATTGACATTATTTAGCTAATTTCAGCAACTTTGCAATAATAGCACAAATACACATTTATATCAACAACTGGTCATTTTATATTTTTTTATAGTAGTTAACTATCTTAATTTCAGTTATTTAATTTTAATCTCATTTTACACAATTATTAGCTATTTTATTAACTAATTATCTTATTTAATTGGGTGTTTAACGTTTAGCCACATTTTTATTTAAATTATAACAAGTTTTTAACCCCACCCTACCTTACCTTTAACCCATTAAACGACCCAGCCCAAAACCCGTTCATACCCGGCACAACCCCACACCTGATCTGAACCGTTGATCAAATGAGATCAACGGTCCAGATCAATATTACCATAATTCACTCCCAACTACCCCCCTTCCGACCCCTCATTCTGTCATGACCCCTCGTCTCTCTACTGACCTCTCTTTATCTCTAGCCCCTTCTGGAGACTTTTGTCTCTTCAAGTTCCGATGAACTCCTTCATCTTCTCTGGCCACCCCTTTGCCGGAGACCTTGAAGCCCTCGTCCTCTTGCCTCTCATGGTTCTCCTATGCCGGTGATGTCGTCCCTAAGGCTCTCAAAAGGGCGAGAACCCGTTGCTTACACCCCTGGTGTCCCTGTTCACTTCAAGCCTCCAAAGCTTGATTCTAAGGAAGTCTATGACCTCAGAGGCTCAAGCCATTACTGTTTGAGGTTCCTTTTCATCCTCTCAGAGGTTTTCTGTAAAACCCTAACATGTGAAACTTCCTGTTCTTTTAGATCTACACTAGATCCGGGTTTATTACTAGTATTATTACATTTTTTCTCAAAGGTTTTCCATTTTTAAACAAGTTTTTCACTTAGGGTTTCTGAAACTTCTTCTTCAAACGATTACTCAAAGTTCAAGAGATTTTCTCACATTGCTTAAACATTTTATCACCTTTAATCACGATTTACGATGTTAAAATTTAGTTTTAACACCGTGCTCTAGGTCCTTAGTATGTCTTTTCTTTCGATTTGTATGTGTGTCTATTTTTCATGAATAATTCTTGTTTCTTCGTGATTATTGCTTCACTATGCTATTGGGTCTTTGATTTTGTTGCTTCTTATGCTTGAATCGGTACTGTCTTGAATCCTTGAATGATTGTGAGTAGTACTATATTGATTTCCATATGTTGATTCTGAATATCTCTTTAGATACATGAGACCTTCCCATAATTAGTATCAATTTCGAATCCTTGATTTTGTGTGGATACTCTTACTGATTTCCGACTATTTTCCTTGTTTGTACAACTTTAAATTATTCTATTACCTTATTATGTGTTTGACTGCACTATTAATTGATTGTTACAGTTATTTCCTCAATTAGACCCTAAGTACCTAACCCTAATTACTTATGCTATACTTGCAACGTTTGAATTATTCCCTAATACCCCCGCTATGTGAATTGTTTCCTTATTTGCCACCTCTTCCTTACCTTTGAAATGATTCCCTTAATTAAGGGAAGACTTGGGCTGACTCTTATTTTACTGATTCTGAGCTTTTATCAATTACTAATTGAATTGATTCTTTCCTTATTAATCCTGAACTGGTCCTCTTTGCCTTATTTGACTCTTTACTGTTTGACTTAAATCCCTTGACTTAAGGGGTTACTTGGTTTAATTTCCTGACTAATTGACTCCAAGTTCCTTAAACTGTGATTCCTACCTTATTCTACTACTTGTTTTTCAACTATAAATACTAGAGCCTTTCAATAACATGAACAAGAATAAGACACACTGTTCTAAGCTCTCTATTACACACACACACATATTGTATCGCTTCTCTTGCTGTTACTTGCAACTCAGTTGGCTGCAAGCCAAAACTGAGTGATTCTATTGTGCTATTGCTCTGCTTCCATATTGTTCTGCTGCATCTACACACTACTGCTCTGCCTCTTTTCACTTTGCTGCTCTTCATTTCTCTCATTCAACTGGTATGGTTTCAGTTTAAGCCTACATCATCTAAAACAATATGTTTCTGTTTCTATTAAGACTCCTTCTATGTCTCTTATGCTTCTACTTATGGTTCTGTTGTTTGCCTTGCAATTAACATATCTAGTTTGTCTATGTGATCTCTCTCTCCCTTTAGTTCAGCATATTTATTTTGTCCATGTGATCTCTCTTTCCCTTTAGTGCAGCATATTTAATTTGTATATGTGATCTCTCTTTCCCTCTATGTTTAGCATGTCTACTTGTCTCTGTGATCTCTTTTCCCCTTCAGTTCAGCATGTCCAGTACTTTTCTTATATGTTCTATTATGAATCTGCCTAACCCCCTTCCTGATTACTGACACTACAAGCATGTACTCATGATACCTAGTTACTATGTAATCCCGAACCTTTCCTTTGAACCTAATGTGTAACTCTGTCTGACACCCCCTCAATCTAGTGCTATTAAACTCTTTGGCATGAACATTTGTGATAGATCATTGTTGTAACTAGTTAAGTTCTGTAAGACTTCTCTGGCGTTAACTTATGTGCAACTATGCTTTCACAGGTGTATTACTTGTCCCCAATTTCCTTTTCCTTGTTTGTGTTTGTTTCCTGAACTATGTATGTTGTCTAAGTTGCTGATTGTCCTGTCTCTTTTCCTCTTCAAACTAGTTTCATAAAACAAACTCTTATGATGTTCTCTAAATCTATTTTTCAAAATAATTATGTCAGAAAACTCTTTTCAACTCAACTCCTTCTGAAAACTCTGAGCACATCTCACTAC
>ML275250.1:1681-16288 GCA_005239495.1 Nicotiana undulata | reverse complement strand
GTTGGACTTCGCATTTGCTAAGTATTGGTTGCTTTTGCAATCATCTTCTATTCGCATTTGCGAACACCTATTCGCATTTGCGATGACTGCAGGCCCAGGACCCTTTTCGCATTTGCGAGGAAAATGTCGCATTTGCAGGCCTCGCATTTGCGAAGCCCAAGTCGCAAATACGACATCTACAGCTGAAGAAATATGACTTAGACAGGATTTTTGATTCATTTCATAAATTTTCAAAACCTAAAACACAAGAGGCGATTTTCCAAAGAACTTTTCTTCGCCAAATCATTGGTAAGTGATCGTAAACTAATTTCTTTCAACCTTTCACTACTTTTTCCTAAGATTAAACCTATAATCTAAAGTTTTCATGGTGAAAATGGGGGTTTTCGCTAGAAACTAGAGACTTGATAAATTGCTGATTTATACCTCAGATTGAGGTCGGATTCCGAAATCAATTATATAACCGGGCTCGGGGGTGAATGGGTAATCGGGGTTTGGTCTGAATTCTGGGTTTGGACCAAGCGGGCCCGATTTTTAACTTTTTCAAAAATGGCCTAAATTGAATTCTTTATAATCGTGGGTAGTTCCTAAGGCTTTATTTGAATTGTTTGGTTTTTAATTTGCTATATTCCATTTGTTCGGAGGCTTGTTTGAAGGGAAAAGTTGTTATTGAGCTTTGAGTTTGGCTGTTGGAGCGAGGTAAGTGTCGTGGTTAACCTTGGCTTTGAGAGATTAAGACTTAATTATCTATTTTCTATGTGTTTAGATGTTGGGTACCACGTATAGGTGAGGTGATGAGTACATATGCGTTGTTGTCGGGTTATAGCATGCAGGTGGGTCTTATTATTGCAATTCTTGCTTTCCTCGATCATATCATTCATGCCTAGCCTAATTAATTGTGATGTTGATCATTCTTATCATGTTTATGGACTTTGGTATTTATTGACTGTTGATTTAAGTTGTGGTCGGTATTGTGGAAACAAATGGTGAAGTAAGATTTGATCTTGTTGTTTCTATCTTCCTGTTGTTATTGTTCATTGTTTGGGTAATGGAGAGTGTTAATGCACGAACGGTCATGCCGTGTCATTTCTGTTGACTTTATGTGAGGTTGAGAGTGTTAATGCACGAAGGGTGATGTCGTGCCATGTTATGAGAGTTAATGTACGAAGGGTGATGCCGTATGTTTCTATTAATTTCATGGTGAGGATGAGAGTAAAAGCACGAAGGGTGATGCCGTGCACTTTTCCTTTGTTGTGTTCATTAGTTCTTGTTGATTCATGGTGTATTTACTGTTCAAGTTACCTTTCTGTTATAGTTCTTTATCTCGTATTTCCCACACAACATGTTTCCCCCTCCCAATATTACCTGTTTAGTTCTTTACTGTTATTTTGCATATACACCGTTAAGTTGTACATGCTTGATTGTAGGTATATTGTCTTATCCTCGTCGCCACTTCGTCGAGGTTAGGCTCGACACCTACCAGTACATGGGGTCGATTGTACTGATACTGTACTCTGCATTTTCTGTGCAGATTTTGGTACCGCCGGTTGACCGAGAGTTTAGCTGTTGGACCCACTATCCAGAGACTCAAGGTAGATCTGTCGGCGTTCACACACCTTGAAGTCCCCGTCTATCTTTTCTATTTTACTGTTTCTTTCATTCAAACAGTTGTAATTCTTTCAGACTTGTACTTGTAGTAAATTCTACAATGCTCGAGAAATGTGACTCCAGATTCGGGTAGTGTTAAATGATGAAGTTGTTATAATATTTCGCAATTTTTATAGCTTATTTATTGTTAATTACTGAATTGTATTAGAATTGATTTAATATTACTCTAACGTGTCTTGCCTAGCAAGTGAAATGTTAGGCACCATCACATTCCCGACGATGGAAATTCCGAATTGTGACATTTATTCTCGAAGGTGTAATTATCAAAAAGAGGTAATCCAAACCAGGATAATAGAAACCAATCACATGATTATTATAACTCTAAACAACCAAATGGGCTAAACTTCCTCTAACAAGCTAGGGAAAAAAAATGAAACAAAGTGCATTGTAGCGGCACTATAAATTCCTTCAAAACCACACATACATGTTATCTCCTTAGAAACTAAAAAGTTGCACTTTTTAAGAAATTATTTCTCCTTCTTACCACAATAAAAGTTGGCATAATACAATAACAGTGGTATAAAGCTGAGACGTTTGTCAAGTCTAATATAGCTAGCTCTAGTTGAGTAACCTAACTACGTCCGTCTAATCTTAGCATCTATAGAATCTCTATGAGGTATTTTCTACAATAGAAAAGTCTATCAAAGTCTTAATCCTAGCAAAGATTGTGTAAATCAATCTTGCCTTTTCAACTGTTATACTTCGTCTCCTAATTTTTAGATACACAAAATGAAGTGTTACAAAAACACCTTCAGTAATACACTGTTGAAGGAGATACCACACATATTTGCATTGGTTAGTATTAGAGATTGAGGATCGCGTGATAGGGGAGAAATTAAACATGAATAACAAATGAAGTGGCAGCCAAACTTTCTTTGATCAATCTGTGTGTAAATAAGAACTGTTCAAAGAATTGATTGTTCTAGAATTATATGTTGAGAGAAGTGTCGAGTGAGCATTGAAAGAATAAGTTTAGGAAAGCATTTTTATAATTGAGTAAAATATCAAATTTGCTCTTGATCGATCACATTTGGCTCTTCTATGTAATAGAAATAGAAAAATGTATAATGTTGTCAACCAACACGTCCCGAGTTATGTTTTAACACGTATATAAGAATATTTTCACCATCAAAGAATAAAACTTAAATTAAAAATTTGGAAAAACGTTTTGAAGCTTATTTTTTGTGTCTAAAATTTGAGACTAACAAGCAGCATATCTAATGCAGTATATATGGACCCGTACTCAGTATTTACATAAAATGAGTATCTTAATTAAAAGTTCCATATTGAATAAGATTAATATATAGATATAACTTAACAATCGTTAAATGATAAAAATTTATATGCAAAATATATTATTACATGAATTCATTGATTCGCTGTAAACACAAGATTGTGAATATAAATTCTCCATACACTCTCTTCCTCATATTGAAGGGAAGGGTGACAAGGACATAAAAAAATGCTCTCTCTCTCTCCTATATTTTAAGTTCGTTCAATCACCTTCCCAAATTGGTTGCCTTCCCTAATATAGAGCAAAAGGCCCAAAAAAGTAAAGACTGAAAAAATCTCTTGGGATCCAAATGAAGGTTATGGTGGAAATGACTAGAAGAATCAACCTAAGTATATATATATATATATATATATATATATATATATATATATATATATATATATATACTGTGGCGGATCTACATAGATTATTATGGGTGTTCAAGCACCCATTGTTTTTGACTAGATCTAGTAGATTTACAGGGGCAATTAACAAAAAAATTGGATAAATATTGAGTGAGCACCCACAACTAAACTTGTTTTTTCTCTTTCTTTTTAGAATTTTTATCCCCTAGCACCCACGACTTTGAAAACTTGGATCCGCCACTAACAGTATATAATTTATGTATACGGGCTTGAAAAAGTAATTAATGATTATGGTGGGCTATGACTAGGCCAACTTTTCCACGGATATATTCTATACCGTTGGTTTCAAGTCTTTTGAGGGAGAACAAAAAATAGCCAGATTTACAAATGATCATTCAAAAATAGTCACAGTTTCAAAAGTAATCGAAATTTAGTCATTTTTCATGTAAAGATAAATGTGAATGAAAACACTGCTCAAAATCCGGAAAATACTCCAACATAATATACTGGAGTTCCAGCATAAGTATACTGGAACTCCAGTATATTATACTGGAGTTCCAACAAAGTATACTGGTCCAGTATATTATGTTGGAATTTCATACACAAGTGCTCGAATCTCCTGTATATTATGCTGGAACTTTCTGCGTGTTGGAGTTCCAGCATAATATGCTGGAAGTTCATACACAGGTGCACCAAACTCCAGTCTATTATGCTAGTTCAATTGGTCTCTGTTGCAGCAAAATAGTGGCTATTTTTCAATGACTTGACAAACACTGACTATTTTTGAATGACCAGACCGAAAACTGGCTAACCCGTGCTATGTTTACGTCTTTTGACGTTGTCCCAAGGTTATAGCAATAAGATAAAACCTCGCTGATGACTTTAAACAATGATAATAGTTACCACACCTCAGTTTGAAATAAATTGAGAACGGTTGTATAAAACTCCACTTTTCGTTTAAGCTCAAGTCATATTATTGTCATACCATATAATGCAGAAACTGTTGCTGCCCAAACCAACAACAACAATAATCCAGTAAAATTTCACCTAGACTTATCCTACCGTTTACGTCTATTTCTCTACTCGACCAAACGTCGGCTTCTCTTGAGAGAGGCTCCTCGTCCTCAAACCTTGGTCGACTTAGACTTCGATCACGACCAACGAGGGCATTAAATTCAATCCAAATTCGACCAATACAGTTAGTCACTCCGCTTATTAAGGTCGTGGCCCCACGTCCTTGATGAGCGGATTACAGCATGCTCGTCGCGAGAGAAATTTGGTCGTGACAGTTAGATTGTTCACAACCGGGTTATTGATTTTTGGCAAGGTTGCGATTGGCGTAAGTGACGTCAGGTGTTGTCATTATCACGCGTTCCATCAATACGTGTCTTCCCAATGCAGAGTCCAACTGTGGGTGCTTCGATTTTGGTGCCACTAACAGTTTTTGGCCTCGATTTTGATTCCACCCAACCCTATAAATAGGGAAGGGGTTTCCCATTTGAAATTTTTACCATCTCTTTCTTCTCAAGCATTTAACTCTCTCTGTGTGCTTCTGCTCCATTTCTTGTGATTTCTTCACCTCCAGTTTTCAGTTTCTCTTCCAATCACTACCCCATTTTCTCATCTTGTTGCGTACATATATATATATATATATATATATATATATATATATATATATATATATATATATATATATATATATATATATATATCGTATCGTGTTCACGTCGACTTCCCCCCCAGAGTCATGATGAAGTTTCCGATGCCACCCCTTTGTCAATGGTTATTCTTCCTACCGGTGATGAGCCTCCGATTGAAGGGGATGACAGTTTACCCACCGTTGAAGAGGTGGTGCCCAAAAACCCTACGGTTATGAATAATTTTCCTAAAGAGCCTGCTGCCGCTCCTGTACCAGAGCTTTCTGAGTTGGGACAAGCCTAGTTGGCAGACATGCGAGCTAAGTGCCGCATCCCTTCTCACATCAAGATCGTCCATGTAGAGGGCGGTATCGTCCAGGTTTACATGCCAGGGTTCTGCGCTTTTTACGCATATACTTTCGCGATTGGCTACACCCTTCCCTTTCCTCGGTTAGCCGAGGAATTTTTTCGCTTTTATGACGTTTTCCCGGCCCATCTTTCTCCTTACCTGTATAAGATCTTCCTGAGGTTGTCCAAATACGCAGAACGGGATGGTTGCGATGTTGACCTTTGCCACTTACTCCACCTGTTCTCGCCTACCTTCTTCAGAGGTACCTTAATTCATCTACGACATCGTGGAACGAAGGGATTGGTGACCGGGATGAACGATAAGGCAAGTCAGCTATTCTGGCGCAAATATTTCTTTGTCAGAACTGAGCATGTGGTCACGGATGCGACTGGGTTTCCTCAGAAGTGGAATTATAGTCGTAAGTATTTCCTCGTTCCTTCAGCTAAGCTTTGTTGTTTTTTTTTGTTTTTGACGCGTTTACTTGTCATCTTATTTTAGCTGTAAGGCGTTCCCCTTCCCTCGTCTTGGACATAGAGGATAGGGTGAATCGCGTGTTGCCCCATATCATGGGGATTCGTGATTGGGTGTCTTCTTATAAGTGATACGGGCCTAGGACCTCGTCTCATAAGTACTCTTGTTATCTCGTTCGGCTTCGCCCTTTATCATTTTCTGGCTCGACTTCCCGTTGATGTCAGGTCGGCGAGTTTCTAAAAAATCGAAGGTTCCCGCTCTTGCCTTCCGTCAGAAGTGACATCGGCCGCTATGGAGTTTGCATTAGTCGATTCTATACGAGATCAGGCTCAGACTCCACGGGTAGGGGAGTCCGCCTCTTTAGATGTTGGTGTCCCCGTCGAGGTCCCATCTCAGCAGTCTGTTCATCTTGCCGATGAGTCATCTCGTGGCGAGGAACCGTCACTAAGGAAGAGGCGGAGGGTGGAAATGGGGAAGGCCGTGTTTGTCGAAGAGACGGAATGTGTCACGACTCTTGAGGCTGAGCCTGGGTCATTTCCAGCCGTAGAGTCGCTATCGTGTCAAATGTCGTTATGAATGAGGGGGCTTCTGGGGCCGAGGGAGCCAGTAGCGATGAAGAGATCGTACGGGTAGTTGAAGGTGTTTCTTCATCGGCGGGGATGAAGGATAGTGATATCCCCGCAGGGGATGTCGACTCCGATTTTGACATTGAACCCTAGGAGGTATGGCCTTTACTAAGAGGGCTACTCGCATGTAGATAAGGACGGAAGGCCCTAATCTCCACATAATCATCCCCGTAGATTACAACCTCTGGGTTGACACAGAGCATGTTGCACCGTCTTTCGCCTCATTGTGTGCTGAGGCAGAGAACACGACGTTGCAGACGTTGAAAGATACCGACCTTTCTCTAGGCATATCGGGCATGGCTTTGCGGGTGGGATCCTATTACCCTTCTAAGATTTATGTGTGATTCACTGATGTCATTGTCTTTTGGGCTAATCTGTCTATTTTTATTCATTAGACTCTCATCTTGGAGATCGAGCGCGACTGGCGAGAGGAGGGGAGGGTTGCTCTCTATAGGAGAATGGAGTCCAAGTACAGAGAGTATCGCTCTAAGTACTGGAAGGTGGTTAGGAGCGTTGGTGAAGATGGCCAGTTTCGGGAACTATGTGAAGGGATTTAAGGAAAGATGGAGAGCTGAAAGAGAAGGACGAGGAGCTTATGAAGGCTATTAGTCGATGCATAGAGTTGGTGCTCGGGTGGCGTCTTTGAAGGTTGAGCTCAAATGGAACGAGGCGAGAACTGCCGATTTGAGTGC
Source organism: Nicotiana undulata (assembly GCA_005239495.1). Lineage (NCBI taxonomy): Eukaryota > Viridiplantae > Streptophyta > Magnoliopsida > Solanales > Solanaceae > Nicotiana > Nicotiana undulata. The sequence continues at coordinate 9,210 of ML275250.1, read as the reverse complement.
TAATGTCGGGGAGTTGGACCTGGCTGAGAGGTCCAGGACGACCTCAATAGCGGAGGCGACAGCTCTAGCGGGTACCTTGCACGTCTGTAGGACTAAGCGAGCGAGTGAGGCGGAGACTTCAGCGCTCAAGGTGGCGAGGTTGTAGGAACAAGTTGGGAATCTTAAGGTGGAGCTTTTTGGGTTAAATGAGCAAATCGTGCTCCTGAAGGCTGAGAAGGAACAACTGGCCCACTCCTCTACTTCTCAAGCTTTTGCCGATGTGAGTGTGTCGTGAGAGTTATATGAGATGTGGGTTCATGCTGAGGCTCAGCTTGACATGTACAAATCTTTGAGGGCTGCAATGAAGGTTTCTGAGGAGGAGCTTACTGATGTTCGTGTTAAGGAGCGGGTAGCTCGTGAAGCTTGTGGATAGGCGCCTGATATGCTTGGTGGGGACGATGATGAAGATACCGTGGATGGGCTTGCCTTTTATCCTTGGCATGACAACGAGTATACTGATGGGGATGACGCGGCGTAAGGTCTTGTATTTGATATTTGATTTTTTTTTCCTACTTTTGTAAGGGCTTGCTCGAGCCCTTTGTAAAAAACGAGTAATGTAACCCAAACAATTATAATGGAATGGTTACCTTTTGCTATATGTTTTTGGATTCTCGCTTTCTTGTTGCTTGTCTTATTTTGTCATGATGTTGTTTCCTGGGAGGCTTATCGTAGTCAGAGTTTAGGTCGGGATTTAGTATAGCGTCGAGTAATTTGAGTTTTACCAAATGTGTTGTGATTCGAGCGAGGTCGAATGTGAGTGATTCGAGCGAGGTCGAATGTGAGTGGTTCGAGCGAGGTCGAATGTGAGTGATTCGAGCTAGGTCGAATGTGAGTGATTCGAGCGAGGTCGAATGTGAGTAATTCGAGCAAGGTCGAATGTGGGTGATTCGATCGAGGTCGAATGTAAGTATAAAATGTAGAATGATTTGGAGTTGCGCGAAAAAGCTGCATGTTGCTTTGTTTATTCATTTCATTGGAGAATATTACATGCTTTGTTCAATACATACATTTGAGAAATTCTCCGTCTACCTAGTCCCTTCATCAGTCTTCCTGGAGTAATCGATAGGCGGAGCGATGAACATCAGACTTGAATTTCGAGACGTCCCCTCCATCGCCTCATTAAAAACTTCCTCGGTAAAACCCATATAGGGATAAAAACCCAAGGTAGGGAAAAAGAGTACGATTTGGAGGATGTCTGTTTTCAGAAGTTGAAGTGTTTGAGGTGAGCGATGTTCAAATTGTTTGGTAGTATCTTTCCCTCCATTGTTTCTAGTTGAAATGACCCTTTGTTAATTGCTGCTGTGATTTTGTATGGTCCGTCCCAATGGATTCCTAGATTTCCCTCTCTTGAGTCTTTACTTGCCTGTGTTTTGGCCTTGAGCACGTAGTCCCCGACTTTGAGTGGTTTGACTTTGGCCTTTTTGTTGTAGTATCGTTTCGCTTGCTATTTTTGGGCAATAATTTTTATGTATGCCATATCTCTTCGCTCTTCTATTTCGTCGAGGTCTTATCTCCTATTCTCGTCGTTGCTTGGTACGCTCTCATTGGAGTATCTCAGGCTCGGTTCCCCGACCTCGATCGGTATGACCGCATCAGTGCCGTAGACCAATGAGTATGGAGTTTCTCCTGTGCTTGCCTTTGGCATGGTGCGGTATGCCCATAGCACTTTGGTAGTAGTTCTGGCCACAGTCCCTTGGCATCTTCGAGTTTCTTCTTCAGGATGTTTAGTATTGTTTTGTTGGAGGATTCGGTTTGGCCATTTCCTATGGGATGATACGACGTGGAGACTATTCGCTTGATGTGCCACTTTTCAAAAAATTCGTCGGTCTTCTTTCTGGTAACTATGGTCTGTTATCACAACTGATCTCCTTGGGGATGTTGAAGCGGCATATAATGTTTCTCCATATGAACGTGAGTACTTCTTGTTCGCGTATTTGGGCGAATGCACCTGCTTCTACCCATTTGGAAAAAGTAAATCAAAATTAAAAGGAAACGTACATTACCTTGTCCTGTTGGGAGTGTTCCCACGATGTCCATTACTTATTTGATGAATGGCTAGGGAAATGTGACTGAATGGAGGTGTTCGCGTGCTTGGTGTATCATGGGGGCGTGCTTCTGGCATTGTTCGCATTTTTTGACGAAGTCGGTGACTTCTTTTTTCATGGTGAGCCAATAATGGCCACCTTGTATGAGGCATCTAACGAGGGCTCGGTTGCCAGTATGGGCGCCACAATGGCCCTTGTGTACTTCCTCGAGTACTCATCTTGTTTGGTTTGGTCCCGGGCATTTTTCCAAGGGGCCACCGAACGTCCTTTTGTATAAGTCGTTGTCGATGATGTTGTACCTAACTGCCTGCATTCGAAGCTTTCTGGCTTCTTTTTTTTCTGGTAGAAGTGTTCCTTCCTCCAAGTAGGTTATAATACGGTTGCGCCAGTCCCAAGTTAAGTTTACAGAGTGTACCTCAATTTGGTCTATCGACGAGTGGAGTAGTGTGACGACGCTCCCCTTTCCATTTATGCCTTTTGTTGCTGCTGTTAGTTTGGCGAGGCCGTCTGCCTCGGCGTTTTGAGCTCGAGGTATTTGGTCAAATTGACATTCGTCGAATTCCGGCAGCAGTTCATGGATCTCCATTTGGTAATTTTGTAGCCTTTTCTCCTTGATCTGGTAAGTCCATGTGAATTGGTTGACGACGAGTTGAGAGTCGCATCGAAGGACGACCCATCGTGCTCCATATTTGAGAGCTAGTTCCAGTTCTGCAATCACGGCCTCATACTCGACCTCGTTGTTGGTCATATAGGGGCATCATATGGGCTGGAGGATGACCATGCCCGTTGGGACCTCGAGTACGAGTCCTAGTCCCGATCCAGACGCGTTAGAAGCACCGTCGGTGTATAAGACCCATAGGTTGGGTAGGTGGGGAGCAGTACGAGAAGTTTCCTACTCGACTTCATGCATTATCTTGGCGCTGAAGTCGGCGACGAAGTCGGCTAGTAGTTGCAAATTTATCGCCGTTCGCGGCTGATACCTGATATCGTGCTCGCTTAGATCGATGGCCCATTTGGCCAACCTTCCCGATAGTTCGGGCTTATGTAAAATGCTTCTAAGGAGGAAGGTCATGACCACCGATATGGTATGGCACTGAAAATAAGGTCTAAGCTTTCGTGAAGCTATGACCAATGCCAAAGCCAGCTTTTCGAGGTGGGGGTACCTTGTTTCGGCATCGACCAGCGTTCTACTAACATAATAATTTGGAGATTGCGTACCTTTGTTTTCACATACCAATACTACACTTACCGCTACTTCTGACACGACCAAATATACTAGGAGGCATTCGTCGGGTTCGTCTTTGGCGAGCAGTGGAGGCGAGGACATATATGCCTTTAGCTCTCTTAAGGCCTCAACGCATTCCGAGTTCCACTGGAGTTCATTGTCTTTTTTGAGGACGTTGAAAAATTTGTGGCATCTATCGGAGGATCGTGAGATGATTCTCGACAGGGCGGCTATATGGCCAGTCAGTTTTTGCACGTATTTCTTGCTGGTCAGTAATTCAGCTATTCCTTCAATAGCTTTGATCTGGTCGGGGTTGACTTCTATGCCACTTTGTGACACCACGAAACCGAAAACTTGCCCGAGGTTACGCCGAAGGCGCACTTTTCGGGGTTTAGCTTCATGTCGTAGTGCCTCAGTATATCGAAGGCTTATTTCAAGTGATCGATATGATCTTCTCTCCTTTTTGATTTGACTAACATATCGTCTATGTATACTTCCTGTTGGCCCATGTCACTGAATGGGTTTGGAAGATTGACAAGTTGAACCAGGTCCATCAGAGCACACACATCTGAACGGAACAGTTGGCACAAGAATTGTTCATGCATAGGAGATATCAGTGATTGCTGAGTATCAAAGAGCTAAAAGGATGTCTCCTAATACGAAAAGGTTGCAAACTGATAAAGAAGATTGAAGTTGATTTCAGCAAGGACAGAATAGAGAAGGAAGTTGAGTCATAGTCGAACTCGTATACCCAGGTAGAGTTGGATCAGAATTGAACCTTGTACTCAACAACTGACTCTATAAATACTCAATGTATTACTGCTGAAATTTGTGACGCACAAAGAAAAATGTGAATCAAGTTCTAAAAAGCAAAGTTCCTAGGATATTTTGCAGGCAGAAGTATTGTGCGAAGGCTACAGTTCAACTAGAAGAAACAGTTTCATCCTCTGTGTGTTGAGTCTAGTTGATGTGTAGTAAGAGTTTTAACATTGTATCTTTTCAGAATAGGTACACATTGTTCAAGTTAGAGTTAACTTGAAATCTGTAGAAATTAGCTAGAGGCTAGTTGATACAAAGAGGATTAGAGTTAGTCCTAGGATTACAAAACAATTTATTTTGTAAGTCCGTTTGGCTTAGAGTTTTTAGTGAAGTGTTTGAGAAAATCCTACTGAGGATTAGGTCGTGGTTTTTTCACCTTTTGAGCCAGGTTTTCTCCACGTAAAAATCTATGTGTCTTTACTTTAGTGCTTTATTATTTCGCAACACTCGAAAATTGGGTACTGCACAATTAACTTATATTATTGTGTAGTATTGAAGTCTAAAACAACAATTGGTATCAGAGCAGGTTATCCTTGAAAAGGCTAACACCTTGGAAAATATCAGGATGAGTGCACCACCTGGGAACTGGGAAGGTCAATCAACCGCAAGGCCACTACTCTTCAATGGCCAGTACTATTCTTGGTGGAAAAATAGAATGAAGGACCATCTTATTGGAGAGGACTATGAACTATGGGACATAGTCACTGATGGACCCCTTGCAACAATGAAGAAGACTGCTGAAGGTGTAGATGTACCTAAGACTAGGGCTGACTGCACGACTGAAGATTTGAAGAAATGGGAGAAGAATGCCAAGGCCAAGAAGTGGCTAGTATGTGGACTAGGTCCTGATGAATACAGTAGAATCCAAAGCTGCACAACAACTAAGGAAATCTGGAACACTCTACAATTATCCCATGAAGGAACACCTCAAGTTAAAAGGTAGAGGTACACTACTATACTCTCAGTATGAAAACTTCACTATGAAAGAAGGAGAGACTATTCAGGAGATGTACACAAGGTTTACAACCTTGACCAATGAACTCAAGTCTCTTGGAAGAATCATACTTGAAGAAGACAAGGTAGAGAAGATCTTGACAAGGGTTTTGCCTATCTTCTAGGAAAGCAAGATCACTACTATCCAGGAATCCAAAAATATGGCAACCCTTAGACTGGATGAGTTAATTGGAAATCTTAGTGCTTATGAACTCAGAAGGCAAACCATGAAGATGGATGCCCCAAAGAAGGAGAGAAGTCTAGCACTGAGGATAACTGAAGGACCAAATCTGGAGGAGGATGAGATGGCCATGATCACCAAAGAATTTAGAAACTTTCTCATGAGGAAAAAGGGCATCTCTAGGGGAGGAAACTTCAACAAGGCAAAGGCACCAGAAAGGCCAGCTTATAAGGGATGCTAAAAGTGTGGAAAAACTGACCATCTCATCAAAAACTGCCCTCAGTGCGAAGTAAAAATGGAGGAAGGAGAGATATGAAAGAAAGAACAGGAAGAAGGAACTGGTCCAACCCAAGAAAACCACTATAAAGGCTTTGGTTACTGCTTGGGGGGAAAGTTCAGATGAAGAATCAGAATATGGTGAGACAGAAGATCAGGCTCTCATGGCAATTGGAGAATATTATGAGGAGACTTATGAAGAACCAGAGGTAAGTATCTCACAACTTAAAACTAAAATAAAGTTTTTATCTAAGGAGAAACTCTCTTAGTTGCTACTTGACTTCATAGATGATTTTGAGGAAACAACCAAAGAGAAGGATCAACTATCTAAAGAGTGTGCAATGCTAAAAAAAAATGCATGGACCTGGAAATAAGGGTCACTGAATCTTAAAAGAAAAACACTGTCTTGTTGAACTAGGTCCATCCACTCGAAACTGAAATCCTAGAACTAAAATCTAAAAACTTAAAGTTAAGACTAGGATCCAGTAAAAAGGTGGTTGATCACTCTCATGCAATGTTAGAAGAAGACTTAGGAAAACTAAAGGATAAAATGTATGCCAAGGATGAATAGATAAAATCTCTTAAAGAAGAGCTTGGCAAAGTCAAACATGAATTTGATAAAAAACGCAAATGGAATAAGTCTTCTGATGCATTAACTTGGCTCCCAAGAGAATCAAAGTAGCAACCGGAGAGGGCTTGGTTTTGGGAGACAATTTCCTAAGTGGGATCCCAAAAGCAAGTATCTCACTCTCCCTGAAAATAAAATGTGCACCCATTGTGGGAAGACTGGCCATTACAAATATGACTGTGCTGTAAAAGAGCATGCCAGTCAGAAAAATGAGAGATTCATTAAAAAGAAGAACTGGCTACCAAACTAGGCCAGAAAAAATCTGATTCATCCATTCTCTCATAGAAAAGGACCCAAACTAGTTTGGGTTCTTAAAACTAACCCCTGATTTCCTTTTGTAGCTACAAGTGAAGGGAAGTAGCCTAATTTGGTTTTTGGATAGTGGCTGCTCTAAGCATATGACAGGGAACAAGGAACAGTTCCTTTCACTTGAAAACCTCAAAGGAGGAAATGTTTCCTTTGGAAACGGAAAGAAATGTGAAATTATAGGGGTCGGCAAGGTAGGTAAAGATGACACATGTTCAATTGAACATGTGTACCTGATAGATGGCTTGAAATATAGCCTAATTAGTGTGTCACAACTATGTGACAGAGGTAACCTTGTCGCTTTTACTTCCACAAAATGTTTTGTGATCAATCTGCTTACTGACAAGATTGTTTTGCAGGGAAAGAGAATGAACAATATCTATGTCATTGACTTGTCCACACTGTCTGACAATGAACTCACTTGCCTTAGTGTGTTGGACAGTGATCCCCTCCTGTGGCACAAAAGACTTGGTCATGCAAGTCTGACTCAGCTTAACAAGCTAGTCTCTAAGGACTTAGTGGTAGGACTCCCTAACATTAAGTTCAAGGAAGACAAAGTTTGTGAGGCATGTGCAAGGGGGAAACAAGTAAGATCTTCTTTCAAAAGTAAGAAAATGGTCAGTACCACCAAGACGTTGGAACTGGTTCATATGGATATGTGTGGTTCTATGAGAACCCTGAGCAGAGGTGGGAAGAGATATGTGATGGTGCTAGTAGATGATTATTCAAGGTTCAGTTGGACCTTATTCTTGGCATCTAAAGATTTAGCATTTGATATGTTCACCTCATTTGTGAAGAAGATTCAAAATCAGTTAGGACATCAACTAGCATCCATAAGATATAACCATGGTACTGAGTTTGAGAATGCTAAGTTTGCTGAGTTCTGTGACGAACATGGTGTTAATCACAATTTTTCTGCTCCTAGAACCCCACAGCAAAATGAGGTTGTTGAAAGGAAAAACAGAACTCTTGAAGACATGGCAAGAACCATGCTTCTATCAAGCAAACTACCTCACA